>JAUTBW010081413.1:0-10463 GCA_032361425.1 Peltospira smaragdina
ATTTAATACTAACTAGCATTAAATGCCAGCACTGGTAACAGATTAACCTAACTACATAATGGTGAATTGGCAATATTTGACCATTAGAAAATACTATCTGTTAGTGTCAATCATTATTAACAGTAATTACATTAATCTGACCTTGTATATTGTTAAATACGTAAATAGAATATATACGATAACACATAACAGTAGATTAAATAATTATTTATTTGTAGTGCAGTTGCAAATTTAACTCTACCAAACTTATTTTTACATGGTAATGTGACATAAATGTAATATTATAGTGATTTGCTGATGAAATAATATCCGTTAAAACCACAATTAAATTCTGACTAACCAATTCATTTTGTTCTTAGTTCTGCTTGCAAAAATGTTTACATCGGATCCAAGTGACAAATCTAACGTAGCCTATGATTGGTTGGTGTTGAATACACTTTACCAATCAAATGGACTTTAATGTAACGAAACAGGTGCTCGTAAACTGCAGTGCGTAGAGGCGTATCAACAAATGAGAATACGGTTCAAACTGTCAAACAACATTATATAAAAATAGTTATATAATTTGCAGATTGTACCATTTGTGCAAATATCATGCTTTCGCAATGGTTTACCTTTGTGCTTTACATCATACATTTTATTTTTTAAATGAATTAAAATGTTTGTTAATAAAATGGACCACATTGCAGGTTCCAATATAGCTACAGATCGTGTTCACAAACGTCAAAGATAATTTTGAACTTTGGCCTCTTATTCTTAGTATAGCCACCTGTTACTGTAACGCGTGGTTGATCATTAAATTAATTAATTAGTTTGTGTTTTCATTTGTCTTGAACAAGGTTTATACCATCACCATGAACGACTCAAATGTAAATTTAATGGAGAGTAAAATGGATGGAGACAATATTGTGACAAAAGCATTTTTAGATCTTGAAAAAATTGATGTGAATTTATACAGGTAAACATTCAACATTTCCTCTGATTTAAAGTAGAATGCAGTGGTTGATATTCTGCTCATGGTAGATCTATTGAACATGCTTCCCTGAAGTTCATCAAGATAAGGTTCAACAATACGTCAAATTTACTGTTGAAGTTTATTATCTCTAGGAACTAATTTTTCCAAACCTAAATTCTATAGTTAAGTTGGAATTTTAATTTGGATTGGTGTTAGCAGAGCTCAAAACTCAAAAAATATTTTGGTCACAATATTTTAATCTTCAGTGGCCCATATGAAATTTAGATAGACCAAACATGAAATAGATAATGTCACATAATACTGGCTTAACTGGCAAAGTAAATGACAAACACAAGGTGGCCTCAGTCAGAATATTTTGGTTATTAACACTATTTTCTAGCTGTATTGAAGTCACCTAGATAGAAATATGGTCGCATTTAGCCACTTGGCAACTGGCATTTCAATGAGATAAACTTTGATGTCAGAGTTTATCTCGATGAACTAACCCATTTGATAGCATTAGTTATATTGATGGACAATGGAGCCTGATATGAAAAATTTAATGATATTTCCAGGTAAATATCTGTTAAACTAAAAAGATGGACTGGATATGTTTATCTTAATGAACCATGGCATCATATTTCTGTAAAAAAAAACTTCATCATCAATTACCTGTAGATGTACAATGCAATTTATCTGAATACCCTTATTTGTTCAAACCTTGAATTTAGTTATCTTAATCGTAACAGTTCTATTAATATAGACCAAAACATATCTAACATGATACAATACACCAGTTTCTGTTTGCATTTGTTGCAAGTCTAGGATTTCCTAACAGGTGGTAGTCTGTTTAAAACATTTCTGCTAAATATTTTCAGGAGCATCAACCTGTTCCGTCCTGCGCTTTCACGAAATGTGTTTGGAGGACAAGTTGTTGGACAGGCATTGGCAGCGGCAATGAAATCTCTACCCCCTGAATACACAGTCCACAGCCTTCACTCATACTTTCTCAAGGGTGGTAGGTATACATTACATGCAATAAATATATTAACTAGAGAACAGTTTACTTCTTGTTTCAACCAGTGTTTCTCTACTGCTTTAAGAATAGTGAGAAAGAAAACTCATGGCTGTCACATGGGCTACTCTTTCCATTTAGCAGCAAGGGATTTTTTATGTGCACCATCCCTCAGACAGAATAGTGCATACCACACCTTTGTTATGGAGCACTGGCTGGAACAAGATATAATTGAATGGGTCCACCAAGTGGGATTGACCTGATAGCTCACTACACTGAGTAGATGGTATGCTACTGATATCTGTCCTCCTCAGTGTTATTTAACCTTCAGACTACTGAATCATTTTTTGTAAAAAACAGTGTTAGTAGGTGCACAAATACAACGTTTTCACTTATTTACTGAATTAAAAATTTGGTAAAAATATATAATAATGTTCGTATGTGAATTGTTATGAATTATTTTTGACTTTTTTTTCATGTTTATAACATTTTATATCAATTAAAAATTATCGAAATTGCAAAAAAAATCAGCTAAGTCGGCTTTACTTACTTACATTAGAAGCTAGCTGTCTGGCAAATCATCTATTATTAATAATCTATGTACTCTGTTGACTCCAGTTTTGTTCTGAAACAAACTTCGATGTATCTTCTGCCATTTCACAACTTTCAATGTTCATCAAATTAGCTGATTCAATCAGCTATCAATACCTCAAAGTGATCATGACATTCTGCCATTACTGTCAGAACACCTGAAGAAAATCGCATTTTTAAATAAAAATTTCTTAATATTTTTGAAAAAACAAACAAAAACAAACCATAGCCATAAACACATTGACCTATTTCCTGTTGCTTGGGCATGCACACTAGACGTTTCTGGGTGCAGAATGGTGGGAAAATCGTATTAAAGCAACACACTACGATTGGCTATTTCCGACTCGGTTTTCGTGACGTTGGGCAAGATATCTTGCCTGCAGTAGTCAGAAGGTTAAAGTACAATGCTACAGTCACAACAAACTAAATAATGTCATTTTAAAATAGTTTCACAGGAGATGTAGATATGCCAACTGTTTTATTTAAAGTTCAATTCTATAGTCACAGCAGAAAGAATAATATTTTTAAATATTTCTCCACAGGAGATGTAGAGCTGCCAATTGTTTTATTTGAAGTCCAATTCTATTGTCACAACAGACTGAATAATGTCATTTAAAAATATTTCTCCACAGGAGATGTAGAGATGCCAACTGTTTTATTTGAAGTCCAATTCTATAGTCAGAACAGACTGAATAATGTCATTTAAAAATATTTATCCACAGGAGATGTAGAGCTGCCAATTGTGTACGATGTGGACCGGACCCGTGATGGAAACACATACGCCAGTCGAAGTGTGAAGGCCGTTCAGAAGGGATCGATCATCTTCACGATGCTGGTTTCCTTCAAGAAGGAGGAGTCAGAACAGTTTGAACACCAGTTCACCATGCCAGTCGTACCCGAACCTGAAACCTTAATTAGCACAAAGCAAATCATGCAGCATATATTGGAGTAATAATATATATATATTTTTTTTTTTAATTTAACAATAGATTTAAATATTAAAAGAATTAAAGGTTTTTATTGGCATGAGAAAAACTAGTATTTTCCCTACCTTTTTTTAGCATGGTGAGGCACCATGCCTTGATAGTCTTGCACTATGCTGCCCCAATCAGCACCATATGGCCCTGACAGCTTTCATACTTTTTATGGCCGCCTCACCTTCAAGGTTTAAACTTTTATTTACTGTTATATTTGTTTTATTTAATTTTTGTCAGTCATTAACCTCATAAACCATTAAAGCAACAGTGGCCGTATTCGCAAAAGGATGTAAATTTACGTTTGAAATTAGTACTAAGTCTACGTCTAACCATTGGTCCATGATATCAAAGACAATACTTTCAGCCAATGATCAGACATAAAAGTTATGTTACATGCAGGTGTAACTTTACACTCTTTTGTGAATAAGGTCACAGGTCTCTTTTTATGTGCAGATTATTTAAGAATTCAGATTGACTTGTAACGCACTCCAATTTCTGGATCTTGATGCTAAAGATTTCTGTCCTGGAAATGGTAAATGTATCCCCAAATTGTTTAGTTTGCCATGTCTTGTTACATTCCTAGGGAAAACACTAAAACATTTTAATTAAACAAATTCATAGTAGTTATTCATATAAATTTAGCAATTAACTTAGCACATTAAAAAAGATTAATGCTTATGTTGGCATAGGACAATATTTTAATTAAAAAAATTCACTAGTGGTCATTATCAGAGATCAATCACAGATCAACCACATGTCAGGTGGATGCTTTCACCCATTGCATATTGAGGCACCCTATATTACAGTATGTACGGAATGTACATTCCGTAAATGTATTTTTTTTAAAGTACAATCTATTTTAAATATGGTACCAGGTATATGAAAAGTCAAGTCATAACTTACTGACAGAGACTGACTTGTTAACACCATTGATATACAGGTGTGCTTGTCACTTGAAAATTATTGAGCTTTGGGTAATCAGATTGATCCTACATGGACTTTTTTAAATCTTGCTCCAGTCATTGCTGCACAGCTGGGTCCTTATTCACAAAAGGCTGTAAATTTACGTTTGAAACTTAGTACTAAGTCTACGCAAACCATTGGTCCATGACATGAAAGACGCTATTTTCAGCCAATGATCAGACAAAAAAGTTACGTTACATGCAAGTGTAACTTTACAGTCGTTTGTGAATAAGCCCCCTGGTGATAAAATGCCATGGTATGTGCTATTCTGTCTGGGATGGTGTATATAAAAGATCCTTTGCTGTTAATCTGAAATAATAGCCCATAGGGCAGCAGCAGGTTACCTTTATTACTAGTAGAATTATCCTTAATTATATGTTTAATGACATACAGTAAATGTGTTGAATGTATCTTTCGCCCTTGAAAACTAAACATTCAGGAAGAATGGCATGATTTATACATCTTTACTAAATGTGTGAACAATAAAATTATATTCCCGTGACTAATCATATATCTAAATCTGTATAGCTATAAATTAAACTGAATTGGGGATATTATTAGATAAAACCTTCTTCTGTTTTTAGATCTGAATTCATTACACATGATCATCGCAGCTACATTACTAAATATCTTCAACAGGAGGATGTTATTGAAACTAGACCAGTGAACAAAGATACATTTTTAATGCACAAATCTTTAGAACCCAAACAATGTTGTTGGGTGAGAGCAATTGGAAATATAGGTAAAGTATTCTTACAGGGAGAGAAAGCTATGTGTTTTATTTAACAATGTACTGAGCATATTTTATTCATAGTTGTATGGAATCAGACATTTGGTTAAGGACCAGTATGATAGAGATGGGGAAATAACAGGTGTGTGGTACGGAAGCCACAAGAGACGAGCACGTGTCGCGGTTGGAGAGTCAAGGGCTGGGATGTGGAGGTGGACAGCCTGTTTATTATTATTAAGTTGAAAGATAGGAAGAGCTGCCTGAATGGGGGGAAATGGGGACTGAATTCAAGGGAGAAAAAGGAAAGGGGGCAGAGGGATTTTTGAAAATATGATAATGAGTCAGAAAACATGCTGCCATCACATAGGCTAATTTTTCTTATTAGCAACAAGTAATCTTTTAGTGTTTTGTTTGTTGTTGTTTTTTAATGGGTGAAAGCATGAAATAGTAGAAGTATGTTGCCACCAATTATCAATACTGTTTGCAGGTAGTGATGTCCAATTCAACCAGTGTGTTGCAGCCTATATATCGGACACTGTTTTGCTGAGATCTGCAATTCTGCCTGCAGGGGCAAACAACATAAGATCACCCAAACAGTTTATGATGACGTCTCTTGATCACTCCATTTGGTTCCACAACCCAGTGCAAGCTGACGAGTGGTTGCTGTATGAGGCAGAAAGTCCATATTGTGGTATATATTTTAATTTATTAATCTTTAACTTAAAAAAGAATGCGAAATTATATAAATGTAAATTTTATGACAAATTTGAACAAAATCATCTTGTAAGAAATAAAGTTACTATGTCGAGAATATTTTTATTATTTAATAACTTAGAACAGTTAATCCAATTACCAAGTGTGTACAAATCTCACCGTATAGTGCACTGCATTCGCTACACCACTTGGTCAAATTTACAGTTACTTTGAAACTGGGTCGATATTGGGTAACCGCTATGAAGTATGCGCTAGACGCTTTCTGCACAAATAAACAAATGATCACATGATATCTCATTATTTACATTGGTGTTGCCATTGGTTTCCTCTAAACATAATGTGACAGTTCGCGAGTGAATTAAGAACACAGTTTTGTTTGTATTTGAACTTAAAATTTAATTTTGTAATAACATATAACTCGACATAGTACTTTTAAGTTATTAGGTTTTGGGTAATGAATACGAAATAAACTTGGTAACAAGGTTACTAATTTTGATTCTTTTGTCGATGACAGTGAACCAATAGGGATTTTTCAAATAAAGAGTGCTATCCAATGTCAATACTACCATTAATAAATATGTGTGGAGTGTGTTGTTAAATAAAATATAAAAAAATATTTTTTCTTTTGTAGGTGATGGAAGGTCCCTAGTGCTTGGTAGATTATGGCGTAGAGATGGTGTCTTAGCAATGTCTGTGGCACAAGAAGGTGTTATAAGACAATACAAGTCCTGGTTATGATTGTTATCTTCAAAACATTTAATATTTGGGTGGGGTCTGATTTACAATACAGACTGATTAATGTTTTTACACATAAATCTACATTTCATCTTTAGTCTGTGACGTCAGAGATGCTACTGCCAGCAAATGACCAGGTGTACATTTACATGTACATTCAACATTCAAAACATAACTCATCTTTTTGTGAATAAGGCCCTTGCACCATTTTGTGAACAAGCCCCTTGGTGTCATAGGAATGTATAAGCTATGATTGTTGTCTGAGAACAGTTGTGTTTGTTGTCATAAGAATGTTTTAAGTTATAATGATGTCATAAGCATATAGTTGGTGTTATAAACAGTTATAATTTAAAGTTAATCTGCACCATAAGATCATATAGATTTTAATGTTGTCATAAGTTATAATTACGATCGATGTACTTGGTGTTTAAAGAAGATGTTGGTTATGTTGTCATAAGAACATCACTGCTGTCATAAGAACATATAATTTATGATTCATGACATAGAATGTTTAACTCATTATTGTTGTCATAAAAACAGTTATGACTGGTGTTATAAGAACACATAGAATGTATAAATCGTTGTTGTTGTCATAAACACAGTTATGATTGGTGTTATAAGAACACATAGAATGTATAAATCGTGATTGTTGTCATAAACACAGTTATGATTGGTGTTATAAGAACACACAGAATGTATAAATCACGATTGTTGTCATAAAACCAGTTACGAGTGATGTAAGAAAATGAATAGTTGTTATAAGAACAGATATGATTGTCATAAGAACATTTATGATTATTGTCATAAAAACAGTTATGATACCAGTAGTTGCAATCAAAACAGCTATGATTGTTGTAATAAGAAAGGTTATGATAGTTATGTCATATGTATGGCTGGTGTTGTAATTGGTGCTATAAGTAGAGGTAAGTTAGTTATGATTCCTGACCCTCCTGCCTCGGACCCAGTCACTGGCCATGCCAGAGGCTGGGCCTGCGTGCGGGCGTGTCCGAAACTTTGAAAGGATATGGAAACGAAAATAAGTTTTCTAGTTCTATGATTCCTGTTATAAGAAGATATTATTACACTTGGTGTCATAAGAATATGTTATGATTGGTACTAAAAGAACATACAAATTATATTTGGTATCTTGGTCATTATTTGTGTCATATGAGCAAACAAGTTATGTGTGAGGTCATAAATACATAAAAATTACGATTGATGTCACAGGAGACATTTTTTATTATTGGTGTTTAAGTTCATACAGTTATTACTATAGGAATGACTGCATCTCTTGTTCTCAGGCACCGGCCCATTGCCATTTCTGCTGGACTGAAACCACACTGGAGAGGAGTCACACTGTAGTTCAGTAAAGCCAGATATGGGTCTTCAGCTTTCAGCAAGAAATTCTTGACAGTCTGCACAGCTCTTTCAGCCTCTCTATTGGCTTGTTGATAATGCAGACTGCTAGTTTCATGGGTGAATCCATAGTCTGTTTCGAACCTGGTAAATTTCACAAATGCAAATTGTGGTCCTTTGTCTGCATGATCTACTTCAGGAATCCCATGTCTTGATACTCTTACAGTGTGAAATAACGGTCTCTGAGGATGATTATGATTGTAGGTATGCTAACTTAATGTTACAAGAGATGTAATCTACTACCAGTAGATACTGCCGACCATGCCAATCAAACAAGTCCATACCTACTCTGCCATGGATAATCTGGAACACTGCTTGGCTTCAATGGTTTACGTCTAGCTTTTCTCTCCTTCTCACAGATTGCATGGTTTTCCACCATGAACTGAATCTGCTGAGATGTAATCTACTACCAGTAGACACTGCTGACCATACCAATCAAACAAGTCCATACCTACTCTGCCATGGATAATCTGGAACACTGCTTGGTTTCTATGGTTTAGGCCTAGCTTTTCTCTTCTTCTCACAGATTGCACGGTTTTCCACCATGAACTAAATCTGCTGAGATAATCCTGGCCACCACACTGAACACTTGGCCAGAGCTCTACACTTTATTATGTCCTGATGGCCCTCTTGAATTTGTGACAATATGTGCTTCCTCAATTTTACTGGGAGGACAGTTCTTGTGCAATGTAACAAGAGTCCTTATTGCACTGTTAAGTCATCTCTGACTGTGAAAAATGAACATATATCTGCATCTACTTTGGACTTTACTGCAGGCCATCCTTACTTGCAGTAACGAGCAACTTGACTGCATACCTTGTCTTTCTATTGCTTTGACTTGATCTCTATCATCCGACCCTGAATCTCTGGTAGACCATCAATCACAGACTGTTCTAGAGCTGTAGCTTCACTTTCTAACAGCAGGTCTGTTTCCTGTGGGGATCTAATTGGAGCATGTGACAGAGCATCTGCTGTTGTCAGGTACACCTCATATCTGTATCACATAAGGCGCATGCAAAATCTTTGTATTCTTGGTGATAGCTCATTCAACAGTGCCAATAATGGTCTATGGTCAGTCTCTGATAAATGACAGGAGCCCAGCAAGAAATATGTAAATTTCTCATACACCCAAGTGGCTGCAAGTGCCACTTTTTCAACTTGTGTGTAACGCTGCTCAGTTGAAGTCATAGGTATTGAAGCATAGAAGATATGACACCATCTATCTTTCTCCTGAAGCATCACTGCCTCTAATCCGTAGAACGAAGCATCTGCAAATAACCTTGGTTGGTCTATCTGGACTATGATGAAGTAGCACTGGTGGCAAACTTAACAGTTCTTCAAGCAAACAAATGCTTGTTCATGTATCTTTTCCCATGACCACTGAATGTTATTCTTTAGCAGTTTATGGAGAGGTTTGGCTTGTTCAATGAGATCTGGAGCAAATTTCTGTACAAAGTTCAACATGCCCAGAACATGTCGCAGTCCTGGCATATTTTGTGGACTAGGTAATTCTGGACTGCTTCCACTTTGGACAGATCCATATGTACATCTTTCTTTAAGATGATTTGTCCCAAGAACTTAATATGGGTTTGACTAAAAGCACATTTTTCATTCAGTCACACCAGCAACTTCCAGTTTCTGCAAAACCTGTCACATATTACTCCAGGAATATTAGACATCATCTGTGATGGAACATCTCGGGACCTGAAGAAATTCCAAAGGGTAGCCTCTTATAGTAAAATTGATCAAATGGAGTAATAAAGGTTGTCAGCTCTTGTGAATTCTGATCTTGAGGCACTTGATGGAATCCAGTGTTACATTCCAGCTTTGTAAACGGTTGTGTCTGCAAGCTGTGCTAACAACTGGTCTGTGGATTTGTCAGATGTTCACTTTTTCTTCTCTTTGGGCTCCACCATTGTTGGTGCACACTAGTCTGTTGATGTAGTCACTGGACGAATCATATTTAACTCCTCCAAGCATTAAATTTCTGATTTCATCTTCACCTACATTGGCAGTGGTACTCACCTTGGTGCAGAAACAGCATACAGTACAGCATTTTCTTGCAGTCTAATCTTGTAGGTTTCCTTTGTCTTACCCTTACCCGAGAAGAGCTTTGGATATAGCTTTCTGTACAAGGCTTGTAGGTGCTGGGTTCATATCCCGGTACTGGCTTCCACCCAGAGCGAGTTTCTAATGACTGAATGGGTAGGTGTAAGGCCACTACACAATCCTCATCTTACTAACCTCAAACAGGGTTACTACTAACTGCTAACCTGTCTGGACAGACAGCTCAGGCTCATGAGGTGTGTGTAAAGGACAGTCGTGCGCTATAACAGCTGGCTCTGAATTTACCCACCCACCATCCAC
>JAUTBW010081524.1:0-10461 GCA_032361425.1 Peltospira smaragdina
TCTCTCTCTCTCTCTCTCTCTCTCTCTCTCTCTCTCTCTCTCTCTCTCTCTCTCTCTCTCTGTGTGTGTGTATGTGTTAATTCTAAGTAACGTTTGAAAATGAAATGATTTTCAAAGCTGTTCACTTGCCACTAATATATTTTATAATTAATTATTTTAAATGTTAATAAAAAGGACATGAATCTGAGCATGCAGGATCTAAATTTAATTTTAGATATATACAGTAGTCATTTCCATTTATGAGATATCTTTTAAGATGGTTATTAAAAAACTTTGTTAGCTAGATTATTATTATCATCATCATCATTATTATTAGAAGTAGTAGTAAGTAGTAGTAGTAGTATGCAGTAGTGGTAGTAGTAGTAGTAGTAGTAGTATGCAGTAGTAGGCTATACCTAATTTGTATACAAATTAAATGTTTAATTTTTCTGTTGGTAGTGTGGTCCCTGATAAATTAATGAGTTTAAACTACAATTCTTTCTTTATTAAAAAAATACTCATTATATTTATACAGACTGTAGTTGTTCCCCCAGATGAAATTTTGCTTGACGAGAAAAGCTTGAAACATTTAAAAGTAAGTTTGTTATTCTCTGTATATATGGTAGTCTTGATACCTTAACTAATTACACTGAGAATACCTACCATACTGTCTGTTGAATGTTCTAAAAAAGTTCTTATGAAACATCTATTGTGTCAGAGGATCTAGAATTCAGCTATTCAGTACTGATACACTATTCTGTTTTTGTAAAAGTGCATAATAAATTATATCTTTAGCCAAATGTTTGATAATCGTAGCATTTGTTAAGTCTTTGTGTTTTCTTTCTTTTAATCTGATAAGGATTGTAATTAAATGTTAAACATTAGTTATAAAAATGAAAAGAAAGAAAATGCTGAGATGTCTCTGAATAAAATTTGTGTTTCTTACAGCGGGGAAGACGATGTTTGAGACAACTTTCTCGGTTTACCACAATAATTGACGACCCATCAAAAACAGCCAGACTTGTAAGTGGTGTCAAATGACCTACAAATGATTTATAATTTTAAAGAGGATATTTGTCTCTTTTATCAGTATTTGCTTTTAATGAAGCTGTGAATATTAGTAAAATAGTAAAGTGTTATAAAAGAATCAAGTTTTGCTTGTCATCAAGTTATTTGATCTTTAAATTATGGCTAGATGGCATCACACACTAATTGATAAATTATTAACAACTCTAGCAAAAATGTTTTTTGATGTACATTGTTTGCAAGCACCTAAAATTTTTATTAACAACTTTAACTTGCTGTATTCTGGTATCATCTTATTGATGCTTAGACAATACAAAATTTATATAACTTGGTTAATTTTAATTGTGTTTAGCTTTAGCATTGCTGAGCCTTTAGATATGGTATAGCTGTTTGATTCTTACTTGACAATATTTATTTGAGTTGATCATGTGATGTTACTTGGATATTAAACTGACCAAATAAGGGCATTAAACGATTTTCATTATCCTTTTGACAAGTACTAATTGGTCTAGTGTTTTCACTAGAGTTGGTGTATTTTCTACAGTTATAAGATATTTTGGCGTTAGTGTTTATAAATGAGATAGAGTTGGTGTATTTGCTACAGTTATAAGATATTTTGGGGTTATTGTTTATAACCAAGATTGAGTTAGTGTATTTGCTACATTTACAAGATATTTTGGGGTTAGTGTTTATATCTGAGATTGAGTTGGTATATTTTCTACAGTTATAAGATATTTTGGAGCTAGTGTTTATAACTAAGATTGAGTTGGTGTATTTTCTACAGTTATAAGATATTTTGGGATTTGTGTTTATAATTGAAATTGTAAATTGGTGTTTGTTTTGTTTTGCAGTCATCCCCTGAAGTTCAGGCCTATGATTTGGTAGCTGTAGAACCAACAAGTGAGAAAACATTTCACGTAAGTATTTAGAGTAGCCTGCCTGTATCTGAAAACAATCTGGGTCTTTATTGACAAAAAAGTTTAATATTTGAAACATAAATGCAACTGTATGTATTCCCGTAGGTCCTAGAGGTTTCACCCAGCCTATGATTAAATGTACTTACATTTAGGTTCTAATCCTAACTAGAACTCTTTTGTAAATAAGGCCTTTGTTTTTAAAATGAAGTTGAATATTTATCATTAATTACTTACTGAACACATTTTATTTTAGTTATATGGTGTCAGATATATGGTTAAGGATCATTCAAATAACAAAGAAAGAAACCAGCTGCCATCATTTCAGGAACTGGGCCCATGCTTATCAGTAGGATTATCAGGAATGATCTGTCCATTTGATCCAATAATTGTGGTCGTCTGTTAAATATTTGCAGTGCAGTTCATTATCAATAGTTTGTTGGAAATATACAATAAACTATTTTGTTCATCTGCTGTAATATTTCATTATATGTGTTATTAAAAAAACATTCTTAATTTACTAACACATTTTTATGAACAGTTAGGCCTATAACGGAATTATAAACATTAAGAAAAATCTGTTGTGACTAACTGACATGGATCAGTCCCAGATCGACTGCATGTCAGTCAGACGCTTTCACCATTAGACTGTTGAAATGTCCCTTGATTAGGTCTATATGTGAATCACAGAACAAAATTATTTACTAACACAACCATTTATTTCTAAATTTAATTCTAACATGTTTATTTTTAAGGATAATTTATATTTCACGAACTGATATATAAACAAAATCTTAAATATTTGTTTAATTATTATTCTAATTTACACCAAAATTATTAATTTATTAAAACAAATTGTAAATAAAAACAGTGTATATATTTACACAATATAAATTTTAAAAATTGTTTCCCAGTATTTAGAACATTTACTCCTGTATAATATATATAATGGCAATGTTTATTTTTCAGCTGGCTTGTGGTACTCTGGATATTGATATCATTTCATTAAACATGACTGAGAGATTGCCTTTTTTCATCAAAAGACCGTCCATCAATATGGTTTGTATTCTAGTTTTACTGCTGTAGGTATTTTGATATCTCTGGACTTTACTGTATTTCAAAATATAATATCTATATTTCTGCATTAATTATAAGCAGGTGATTTCAAGAATTAGGCCAGGGGCTTCTAATACTTTTCTAAATATTACTTGCCATAAAGTCAATAGATATGAAAGCTCACTGGCCATGCCTACAATTCACTGTATTTCAGTAATTATTTACTCGCTACAGACTAAACATTACTGGCCATGGACATCGGACCACTGTATTCTAGAAGCCGTGTGTGCACATGTAAGAATATATTTTACGTAGGAAATGCTGCAGTTTTTCTTTAGATATTCATGAGTCTTGTAAATTGATAAATATGGTAGGGCTCTACCATTCATGTTTGTCTTTTTGTGTACCTTGGTATTATAATTTGTATTTTCAGTTGCTGTATAAATGTGGATTAACCATGTAATATAGTGGAAATAATTCCTTCCTATACATAATATACGTAGGTTCATAATCCTATAGAAATGTGTTCTTCAGTCATTCAGTTCAATTTCATTAATAGATCTCGTGTCAACATCATACTGAATGTACCCAACATCAATAGCTGCTTTGATGATGAAAAGAAAAATTGATCTGTTAATGATTGAGGTTTTAAAATGCCCCAATGTATTTTCATTAACATTTATCAATTGCAGGCTTTAGAACGAGGAGTGTTCTTTGAAATAAGGTATGCGCCAGCTATTCGAGACACCACAGCTAGAAGAAATACTATTGCTAATGCTCAGGCTTTGGTAGAAGTTTGTAAAGGCAAAGTAAGATGGCTATCGCCTATTTTTGGATTTATTGTATTCCTGTTATTTCATTGTGGAGAAAGTTACCGTACTTTTAATTTAATGTCTGACTTGTGAGATAAAAAAAAAGAGAAAAGAAAAAAAAAGAGAAGGAACATCTTTTACTTTTTAATTCAAAGGTGACCAGATGACCCCTATTTGTGGACCCATTTCAATCTCAACTGGTGTTTTAGAGCTGGTGTTGGGGCTGTGTTGTGCACCATCCTACCTGTGGAATAGTGCATATAAAAAATCCTGCATATCGAAAGAGTAGCCATCAGTTGGTTTCTTCTCCTTAACCATAACCATAAATATGCATTGTGCATTGTTGAATTAATAATTTCATTTCTTTTATGATGGCTATTGAAGACATCTATTATTGGATACTTGTATGTATTTTTTCATCAGTGTTACTTTTCTGGGGTCTTTGCCTCAAGCCTTGGTTTTATTTCTTTTAAGACATAACAGGAAATGACTTTTTTTTTTAGTAACTTAAGATTTGTTTTTCTTTTTTTCAGAATGTGATTGTAAGCAGTGGAAGTGAGAAGGTTAGTCAACCAGTTAATTCTAATTTTAGTTCCTAACAGTGTTTTGTTACAGTGTACATGATCCATACTAAGCATATTTCATACTAAATAAAGCTTGGCTTCATAGAATTTTCTTGTAACTTAGTTATTTGTGCCACTTAGAAACATTATAATGTACAAGTTGTGATTAACCAACATTATAAGCCTTTATGATTAAAAAAAGTACTGTATAAATAGTTAATTCATCCCCAAGGTTAACTTAGCTGCTGCTGCTTCTCTCTCTCTTTTATTTATTTATTTATTTATTTTTTAAATTTAATTTGTAATTAAAAAAAAAAAAATTTAATACTTAAGTTTACTCTATTTAGTATTATTTGGGTCAGCTTTGCTAGTTTTTATCTGGATCAACTTTGCTGTTTTAAACTCAGATAACCTTGCTTGTAAGCCTGAGTTATTTCCATGTGTTTACTTGGGTTAATTTAAATATTAATAATTTAATTTTGTTTATCTTCCTATTGTTTTCAGGCAATGGAGCTGCGTGCACCTTACGATGTAACAAATCTGTATCCTTTTTACCATAGATAAGGTTGATAGATCAGTGATCAATAGATTGATCAGTAGATATAGATGGATGGATTTTTCAGTTGATGGATTGATGGATAGTTTAGATCTGTAATGATACAGAAAGGAAGGAAATGTTTTATTTATCAAGGCACTCAACACATTGGTGTACAGTTATATGGCATTAGGCCACTTCATGGGCTACTCTTTCCTATTAGCAGCAAGGAATCTTTATATGTACCATCCCATAGACAGGATAGCACATACCACAGCCTATGATATACCTGTCATGGGGCACTGGCTGAAACGAGAAATAGCTCAATTGGATCCACCAAGGAGGATCGATCTGACGACCCATCGCACTGAAAGTGGAAGCTCTACCAACTGAGCTACGTCCTGCTCCCTGTAATGATACAGGACGTCTTGATATATGTTTTCCAATACCTTAGTTATGTAACTTTACTTTTCTTATTAGTGATCAGTATTTGGTTAACATTTATCCAATATGATGATCTTAATAAAATACTATAGCATCTCTTCTCGGCATGTTCATTTCAGCATCAACTTGATAAAAAAATTACTAAAACATATTGTATCATGATACAGCTGTCCAGAATGGATGTATTGTGGCTGTCATATCACTGAATGATACTGTATTGCTGTCTGTTAATAAAATTAGCACTTGGATTATTCTGTCAGGTAGCCAATAGGGAATTTTCTAATTAAAACATTTTCAGATGCCAATATAACCATAAATAAAAATGTGTTGTGTTGTTAAATAAATAACAAAAAAAATCTCTAGGCTGTTAAATATAGGGCCTGCATTTGATTAGGAATTTGGTATATGCAAAAATCAGACACGATGAAAAAAAATAGGTGTTAACTCTCTCTACTGTTAAAATTTTCCTTATCCAACTGACAGAAATCTTCTGTTTGGATTATCTCCGGCTCAAGCCAAAGATGCAGTGTCGATGAACTGCCGAGGTGTCCTAAAACACGCAGGTTTGCTTTAGTCAGTTTAGAATCTCATTACACCTACTTTAAGCTGTAGTCTTCAAACTTAAAGGCTAAACATCTAGTGTGTTGTATCTACATTATTCACTCAGTAATTTGTTAAACATATTTCTTGAAGATTCTGGTCATGCTGTTCTGAAATAATTCCTGTAATTGAAAGTAGTAGGTTTTACTTTTATGGACTAACTTATGTATACCTTTGATATCCAATAGCGATATATTTTATGCATAGATATTAAAGTTTACACTCAGCAATCATAGTTTAAAATGGATTAATATTCTTGTCCATGTTACAATTAAAATTTTGTCTATAGCCTCTTAATGCAGTGATTTTGGTTTCTTTTGCAGAAGCAAGAAAGATGAGAAAATGTGCAATCCAAATTACGAAATGTTCTCTGGTGTCTATCCCAAACCTACAGACAGAGAAGAGGAAACATGAAACAGAAGTAATAGATGAAAGTAAAGATGAGCAGTCTCAGACCAAGAAGTCCAAAACACCTGAAGCAGCATCATGAACAGAACTGTTAATAGAAGACACAGATTCTTAAAACATCTTTGCTTCAGGTCTGATGGGAAATGCTTCTGGTTTAACGCTCTGTGAATATCAGATTGGTCAATTATGGGTCTTCACTAATGGTGTTGACACATTGCTTCAGCATGGACATCAGTTTTAGTTTTACAGTATGGTATGTTACATCAGAAACAACTGTTTCCATTAGTTCTGGACAGCAGGTGATTAGTTCAGATGTTGTTTGACCTGTGAGATATCAGTGAACTCAGCACTAGATCAGTTCTTAATCACAGTAAATGTGTATTCTATCAGTGCTGAATGGATTCAAGTTGTTGTTCTGTAGTGTTCACAGACCATTTTGTTAAACTTGAATCACAATTAGTACTAAATGATAATCGTGTAGCGATCACTGCAATTTGTGTAGCAAATTAATATGTGGTACTGAAAAGTGTTTTTCATGGTACCGGCATGAAATATTATTGCATGTTACCCAGACAGGTTCTGTATGCAAACAGTAAAATAAAACAAAAGTAAATTATATGAGGCCGGTACTCCACAACTGTTGTAACAATAGCTATGATGCATATAAGCCAGATGTTAACCCATCTCAGATAATGCACTTTTTTTCTTATTTTTAATGTATGTAAAGCAGAGTAACAGTGAAATGTTAGATAAAGTAGTCCTTGTGACTTCATCAGAAATACTGTCAACACCCCTGACTAAGGTGTCAAACATCCATAAGTACTGTGTACTGGAATCCTGACTTCAAATTCAATGTGTATTCAGCTATGTTAATTAACATTTACTTGAATATGGCTAAAGAGAAATGAAATAATAAACAAATGGGAAATACTGGTATCACTTTATTATGCCGTTGATATAAAATTAATGAACACAGATAATGGAGAAATACTGATCACCTCAGGTTTTGGTTTTATCCACCAAACACTAAGAGTTGTGAATACTTAGGTGAAGCCAACATATTAAATAAGGCTATCTTGAAAATTACTTGCAACTGACTGTTTGCAAGATAAGACAACCAAAATATGATTATATTAATATTTAAATACGGTACCAATTAGTTTCTGTTATGCAGTCTATTCATCCTTTTCCTAAAGGGTGCTAAATCCATCTATTACAAGTCTTTAGTGACTGTAAATGTAAATACATGTATTTGTAGTGATATTTTGACATGGGAGTGGAAATAGGTAGGCAGTAATTCTTGCCTGTACTGACTATAATTTACATATGAATCATGTTACATTGTTTTATACATATTTTACTGAAACTATGATGTAAAACATGTTTTGGAAAAATCCATTCTAAAGATTAGAGTTGTAATTTGTATTCATCAACTATAGAGTTATGAAACAACTGTTGTTTTGGATGCCAGTGTTTCAAGTGTGCTTGGTACTGACATGTTGAAGCAAACCGATGTATCAATACATTTATACATTTGGAAATTTATATATTTGTATAGAAATTTGAGTTACACAGAGTTTCTTGCGTAACAATCAGGACCACTAGAAGCACACTAGATACGCAGTCACTAACTATTCTAAACACTAAAAAACTACAAAATACATTTAATATAATATTATTTGTTATTTAAATATATAGATATATATACCGTTACATTTCAAGGACATTGCTACCACAACAGCAGGTTTGGCAACATTCCTTTAAAATAAATGAATAAATCATCGCTTATTCAGAATGTGCATAAATGCTTTTAATTTTCTTTCTGAGCTGAGAAGAGTAGCCATCGAGTTGACCTGGTAATCAGACAAATCTCTGACAAAATAGGTCAATGCTGGTGTTGAATGAACTAGTGTTCACTTATTATGTACTTACAGATATACTTAGTAATACTAAATTTAAAAGCAAAACAAGATTTTGGAGGAAAACCACCAGTATGGCACATGCAGTGCTCTCCCCATTAATCAGGAAAGCGAAGGAGGGGATCGATAGAGCTGGTTCCACTTACAGGAATGGTTGATACCTAACATCTGCAGGGTGCAAGTACATCAAACTGTTTGCATAGGCTTCAAGACAGTAATGATTTAAATAAATAGTGGATAAAATGACTCACTGTCAGTGGATGTTGAGCATATTGGAAATACGTCATCAGATTATCTGATAGGGTAACAATTGGTTTTTGAGTTCAATTTTGAATTTTTTAATATTGTTTGCTCTCTTAATTAGTGGGTTGGATGGAGAAGTGAGTGTGCATTTGTATAGAGTTGCCCACTGTGGTAAAATATTTCAAGGCTATTTTAGCACTACGGCATCTTGAAATGTCAAACTGATGATGTCACAGTGTAATTTGATGTGTAATGTTATCATTTAAGAACATTCTGCAATGTCGTAACACTAAGATAGCTTTGATAATATGTACCCTGCAGCCCGTTTCTTAACACAAATGTTTTGTTAGTTTCTATAGAAACCGTATGTTACAAAAGACACACCACAAAATGTTTGTGTTAAAAAAAAAGCGATTCTGGTTTAGTTCTCGCTGTAGTAGTCGAGCAGGCTGAAATCGCAGATCTTCTCGGTGAACGGGATGCAGTCGAAGGCGGTGCACGAGACGCACTGTGTGAGGTCCTGCACGTAGTAGAAGAGGTAGAAGCAGATGAAGTGAGACAACAGCAGCAGGGCGAGGCCGCCCACACACAGCATGAGGCGGGCGCGCGGATTCCACCAGCCAAACGTGATGTACGGCAGGAAGGCCACCGCACAGATCGCACCCGTCGCGAACCCCACCAGCATGGAGTAGTTGCTCACCAGTGGGAATGTGCCCAGCAGCGTCGTCACGAACAGCAGGCTGGCGATCTTCCACATCTCCACCCACGGCCTCTGGATGAGCTTCCAGGCCTGAGACAGCTCGACGGCTAGCACACCGACTGTGCCCATCACAGCTCCTGTCGTGCCCACTTGCGGCGATAACGGTGAGAAGACGGACGCAATCTGAAAAAATATCAAAATAAAGATTAATGTTTGACCATATCTAAAAGCAAATTACTATATTTAAGACGTGTATGAAATGTGCATGCGCAATAAAATAAACATATAACATTTGGCAATATCTAAAAGTAAATAGATATATTTAAAATATATATTATGAAATCTGAATGCCCAATTAATAATTATCCTACTACTACTACTACTACTAATGGTAATAATAATAATAATGATGATGATGATGATGATGATGATGATGATGATGATAAAAATTTATAAAATTATGGTGATATATTTATTGAGGTTAAGTTAGTATGACACTAAGAATATTCTAAATGAAATTCCTTTAATTCCTTACCGTCATGTGAAAGACAATGGACAAAGAACTTTAATTTCTGCTTAGATAACATTATTTAGCAAAGGAGACTACTGTCCCTGATCAGGTCAGCAACAAAACAATTCTAACTTGATCTAAGTGAAAGCAGTTCGGCTATTTCTCATCATAAATAGCTGTACAAATCCTTCCTATTTTTGTTGCCCTCTAATCCTTATTATAGCAGCCAATTCTTAACCTATCTTAAAATCGGCTAACTTTATCCCAGTTATCTGAGAATGAGCTCACATTTAAGAATCTTTATACCAGGCCCAAACTGAAATATCCTTTGTAATCTGACCATAACTTGTTTAAAATATATTTTATAAACAAAGGACTGAGTCAAATTTGGAGATTTATGGAGATAATTAGATATTTAAATTATATTTGAAACATCCTTTATCTACTAAACATTCTTCATCACCAGTATTTTATTTTTATGGTTTAAAAAAAATTCTTATATTATTCCCATGTATACCTTTGACACCTGATAACTGATCTTTACCCAACATCCCAAACGGGACGTAGCCCAGAGTTAGAACATGCACAATAGGCTACTGGATTGATCCCAATAGCTGAGACTTAAGTGCATCATTACATAAAATCAATCAATCAATCAATATATATCTATATCTATCTATCTATATATATATATATATATATATATATCTATCCCTCTCTCTCTCTCTCTCTCTCTCCCTCTCTCTCTCTC
>JAUTBW010081857.1:0-10454 GCA_032361425.1 Peltospira smaragdina
CCCTCCCCCTCTCCCCCCCACCAGGTTTTGTATATCCACAAAATAAACTTTAAACATATTCTCCCGCCACCCTTCCTCCCCCTCTCCCCCCAATCAGGTTTCGTGGATCCACAAAAGAAACTGAAAAAATATTTTCATTTTCCCCACAGGTGTGGTGGACTCACGTAAACAAGAGTCAAACAATAAGTAAAGACAATACAATTGATCTCGACAATGAGATCGTGGGCGTACTGCGGAAGTACGAAGTCCAAGTCCGACACTCAGAGAACCGCATCACCTACATGTTGATCATTCGCAGACTTCGGGAACAGAACGCTGGATACTACAAATGTACGGTGCGCATTCAGGGCCAGAAACCGGAGGTGTGGCCGACGAAGATAGGGATCTTAACGGTGCAAGGTAAATGTAGATTTTAACCTTCAGACTACTGCAGGCGAGATATCTCGCCCAACGTCACGAAACTGAGTTGGAAATTGCCGATCGTAGTGTGTCCCTTTAATCCAATTTTCCCGCCATTTTACACCGGGAAATGCCCAAACAAACAGGAAATAGGCCAATGTGCTTATGGCTATGGTTTATTTTCGTTTATTTTTTCACAAATATTAAGAAATTTTAATTTAAAAACGCAATTTATTAATAATGGATGATTCTCCGGACAGCTAGCTTCTAATGTACGTAAGTAAAGCAACTTTGTAGATTTTTTGCGCAATTTCAAACATTTTTAACTTGTATAAAATGTTACCTAAACATGAATTTTTTTTGAAAATAATTCATACCAATTCACATACGAACATTATTTTATATTTTTACCTAATTTTTTATTCAGTAAATAAGCGAAAACGTTGTATTTGTGCACCTACTAACAACGTTTTTTACAAAAAATAATTCAGTAGTCAGAAGGTTAAGTTCCATCTTTTTTATCAGTCAGAAAAGTGTTAAGCAGTAAAATGTATTTCTAGTGTATAGACTTTTTTCTTTTTTTTTTCAGTTTATGATTTTTATTATTAATTACATAATGCTGACTGTTTCTAATTGATACATTTCCTTTGCTGTTCCAGTCTAAATTGTGTATTTTGCATTATCTAGATACCAACGGGAGGAAGCGTTCACCACACTGAATGTCGACATCCGAAACCACCAGAATCTGTTTGAGTCACTGGAGCAGTACGTGAAAGGTGACCTGTTGGAAGGAGCCAACGCATACCACTGTGAAAAATGCAACAAAAAGGTGTGTAAATTTATGCAATCCATGTTACACCTGTGACACGCAACCTTAATAAAAATAAATTATCTGAACATAACAGACAGTAACTTAAGAAAATCTCTAGTTGGCCATTGTCTGCTAGACTTGTACAGTGCCCTTGCTTATAAACATTAAAGTCTAAACTTATACATTGTAGACTTTGATGTCATATGAACGCCATTCATATAGCATTATGTTAAAGTCTGGACATTATTAAAGACAAGACTTTAAGATTTATAAGCACTGAGCCAGTTTAAATGTTTTTGTTCTACACTTTCAGTATGATAGGTTTACAGTTAATTCTTTCTGGCTTATTACATTAGTAAAGATAAAAATATTTTAAATACATTTATTAAAAGAAAACTCCATGCTTTTGTTTTTACTTTTAAAACTGTTTTCTAATTTGTGGTACCATTGTCAGCAACAGTCATGCTAAAGTCACTGCACGTTTGTTTTTCACACAATAAAAAACAAAACAAAAATAGTATATCATACTGATACACTTGACCAAGCACATTTTAATTATAATTCATCAAAATACTTCAATCTATTTTGTAATCTAGCTAACACAGTCCTGTTGTTGTTGGGTTCCAGGTTGACACTGTGAAACGGTTACTGATAAAGAAATTACCAAAGATTCTGGCGATCCAGTTGAAAAGATTTGATTACGACTGGGAAAGGTTTGTTACTTGCTTCTTTCTTACTGTTACATGGGAACTAGTTTGGGGAGTGGGAATAGCTCAGAGGTAGAGAGAGTGCTTACTCATGGTGCAAGCTGTCTTAGGATCGATCGCTCCTGGTCCACTCATTCAGCTGTTTCTTGTTTTAGCAAGTGCCACCCACCTGGTGTAACAATGGCTGTAGTGTGTGCTACAACATAGTTCCTTTTCTCGCTTTCCGTCATCTGACACCATGTCGCTGTAAATAAAATAAGTTGAGAGCATCATGAATTTTTTTTTCTCTTTCTCTCCCATTGCTTAGGAAAAATCACACTGATAGTAAGAGTATATATTCCACTTTCTTCAATGGTACTATAAACATTTATTGTTACTACTATTATTTGTATTTGTTACAGGGAATGTGCAATCAAGTTTAATGATTACTTTGAATTTCCACGGAAATTTGATATGGAACCATACACTGTTCAAGGTGTAGCTAAAGTTGAAGGTAAACCATACATGATTTTTATTAGAAAATACGTTGTAGGCCTATTGTTTTGTCCAAACTGTTTATGAATTTTATTTAGCATTATATGACAATTGTTATGGCTGTAAGGAAAGCAGTAAACATGTTAATACAAGGTGGGAAAAAGGGAAGAAATGGAAAAACTGAGCATGTTTGTTAAATATTAAGGGAAAAAGATAAATTTGTATCATTCAAGTTACTTTTCTACATCCACATTTTTATAAAAAAATTCTAATAGGCTTGTTCCAAAAAATGTTAATTAGGAATGAATGGATGTTTCATAAAAACCTAGCACACAAAAAAAAAAAGAAAAAAAAAAAAGTTTTTTGATGTCAGAAAAAAGATGAAACACAAACCAACATGATATTATACCAAAAATAGAAATTGTAAAAAGTTAATTTTTTAATAAAAAATTGGAATAGCACAACCTGTTCTGCTTACTGGTGAATTGCTAAACACATTAAGTGAAGGTATTAATGGTGTCTATCTAGGTGAGTATTTGTGCTGTGTTTTCCAGGTGAGGTGATCGACGACGAGGAGGAGAAGCCACAGAGCACGAAGTACCGCCTGATCGGAGTCGTCGTTCACAGCGGGCAGGCCAGCGGGGGACACTACTACTCCTACATCTACTACAAGTGAGTAGACCTTTAGTACTGCTAATACATCTACTACAAGTGAGTAGACCTTTAGTACTGCTACTACGTCTACTACAAGTGAGTAGACCTTTAGTACTGCTACTACATCTACTACAAGTGAGTAGACCTTTAATACTACTCCTACATCTACTACAAGTGAGTAGACCTTTAGTACTGCTACTACGTCTACTACAAGTGAGTAGAACTTTAGTACTGCTACTACGTCTACTACAAGTGAGTAGAACTTTAATACTACTACATCTACTACAAGTGAGTAGAACTTTAACACTGCTGCTACGTCTACTACAAGTGAGTAGACCTTTAGTACTGCTCCTATGTCTACTACAAGTGAGTAGACCTTTAATACTACTCCTACATCTACTACAAGTGAGTAGAACTTTAATACTGCTCCTATACTACCAGTGAGTAGACCTTTAATACTGCTACTATATCTACTACCAGTGAGTAGACCTTTAGTACTGCTCCTACATCTACTACCAGTGAGTAGACCTTTAACACTGCTCCTACGTCTACTACCAGTGAGTAGACCTTTAACACTGCTCCTACGTCTACTACCAGTGAGTAGACTTTTAACACTGCTCCTACATCTACTGCAAGTGAGTAGACTTTTAGGACTGCTCCTACATCTACTGCAAATGATTAGAAGTTTAATACTGCTCATACATCTACTACAAGTGAGTAGACCTTCAGTTTCCTTTAACAATTTTCAAACATCTGTTCAGTCTATATAAAGTGATACACAAAGGGATGTGTGATGTGCAGTTCATGGTTATGTGTTCACACCCAGAAATATCGTTCTACAAGTTGTCTGAAATGTTAATTCACTGTTAAATTACTGTCTGGTGAAACCAGTTAATATGCCAGTAATAAATATTGTTTAAAACAACAGTCTGGATTACTTTCATTTCAGATCCAGTGAAAAGAGATCTGTTAATATTCACTTGAAAGTACTTAAAAGTAATTGGTACTAAGTTGTGTTAGTAATGCAGATAAAATAGCTGTTTGTCAAATTGAACATAACTGCAGTAAAGGGATTCCTGATTTATTATTACCATGTTTCAGAGGGATGTCTGATCCACACCCCAAGTGGTACAAGTTTGATGATGGTGATGTGTCAGAATGCAAGATGGATGACGATGAGGTAAAAATAAGGGAAAATAATCTGAGGTCAATGCAGAATAAAGAAAGCTACATCTGACTGTTTAAATGTGCTTCACATATAGCCAGTTAGCCACTATTCTAAATCCCAGTATTTATTTATTTTATTATTAAAGAAATAAATATAGACATATAACTAAATTTGATCCGAAATAGTACAAGTTTTGCTATGTTAAAATATCAGTTACGGTATTATTTTTATAAAGGCGTTACACCATGGCCTTGTTTTAATTGTTATTATAATTTCTTTTTTTTTCTTTCTTTTTCAGAAATTAAAATTGAATTTCATAATCTGTTGAGAATTTCCTATGATAATGTTTGAGTTTTTATTTTAGGAAATGAAGAACCAGTGCTTTGGAGGGGAATATTTGGGAGAGGTTTATGACCACATGTTGAAAAGGTAGCAATCTCCAAGAATACATTTCATTACAAAGTATTTATTACAGCCTGTGTCCTTTGACTAGTATAGAGAATACAAGGTTTTCTATTAGATGCAAGTGACTATAGGTTACACTTGAATATACAGTACACTGCCAAACAGTATTACTTAAAAGTTTATATATTTGGTTTATATAACCATCTATATAACAACATATTTCATTTATTAATGATATAATTAAAGTACAGTGATGGTCAAGTGGTGAAGTGCACTGATTAACACGAAGTAGATCCGAGATTGATCCCAGTCACTAAGTCCTTAGTAATTTTTCTAATTAAAATTTGTTCAGTATATCGTTAAATAAAATAATAATAATAATAATAATAATTATTATTATTATTATTATTATTATTATTATTATTATTATTATTGTAATCATCAGTTAATGTTTTTATTCTTTTGTGCACCAGATCTGCAGTGAGGCGACAGAAAAGGTGGTGGAATGCCTACATTTTGGTTTATGAAAGAATAGACGAAATGAAAGATGAAATTGAGGCTGTCACAAAGGAAATGCAAAAAATATCATTGTGTAAGTAAAATATATTTATGTAGTTTTTATTACTTTTATTGAAGAGTAAAATATACCCCAATAGGTTTACAGTGTTATTTATCTTTCTTGTTTGTTTGGTGTTCCTTTTAAAAAACTATTTAGTAAAAAAAATTTTTTTAATGTAAACAGTAAATTGGGAATGAAGGCATGTTGCAATTTGTGCAGGCGAGCTATTGGATTATTGGAAGATTTAAAAGATCCATACAGATTTTACTATGATTTTAAAATACTGTATTTTGTTGTATAATGAATTGAAAACGGGTAAAGAAAAGAAAGAAATAATTTTATGCACATGTAAAAGATATTTAATTAATTCAGCATAAAATGTATTCAAGTAGGGGAGAAAAAAGAAAAAAAAGAAATAAAAAAGAGTGAGTGCAAGAATGTATTTGGTTCTGATTTAAGTTCTTGTTTTATTGTGTTTTTATTTCTGTGTTTTCTGTTGACAGCGAGCACTGTGCCACACGTGGCTATGCCAGTGACGATCGACAGGCTGGTGAGGAAGCAGAACATCCTGTTCATGCATGAGAAGAACCAGTACTGCATCGAGTACTTCCAGTTCATGAAGAAACTCATCACGTGCAACCACATCATCCTCACACAGGCAATGCAGGAGAAACTGGTGAGTAGGTTTACAATAAGGAGGAAGAGGTGGAGAGATGGGAAGAGAGAGAGACTGAGTGAGTGAGTCATGTAGATAGCATTAGTGATACAAATAAAGAGAAACAGAGCTTGAGAGATGAAGAATGATACAGAAAGGGAGGGGTAGAATGAGTATGGCTGAGAAACTGAGAGGCAGAGAGAGAGTAGTGATTCAAATATAGAGAAAGAGAGTAAGAGGTGAACACTGTTAGAGATATATGGATGGAAGGAGAGTCAGAGAGAGAGAGGAAGGGAAGGAGATAGAGAAGACGGTTAGTGTGAGCAAATGGAAGAGAGAACAAACAAAAATGTTGGGAAAAAGCCAGATTGTGTATAACTGAAATAATGGAAAACACACTTTACACCAAGATGTTATTTTAAAGTAAAGTAATGACAAGCAGAAATGAAATTTCTTCAGTGAAATTCGATTGTTTTTCAGACCAATGAAGCAGAACAGATAGCAATGATCAGCATGGAACTGGCGTCGAAATTCCTGTTTTCTGTGGGCTTTCACACGAAAAAAACACTCAGGTAACTATTCACCAGGAATTAATACAATAAGGATTGAGGGGTTTTTTTGGTAATGTTTTCAGTACCGAACAAAATTATTTGTTAGGGGTTAACAATATTGGCAGAACCTTTCTCTCAAACATATACCATTAAACATCCACACACATGTGAAGATGTACACAGATGCCTAAAAGCATGCACATGCACAAAAACATACATACATGTACTATCTATATGTCTTATCTTTATATATCCATCCATCCAATCATCCATCCATCCATCCATCCAGCCATCCATCTCTTCCACCTCTTCCAAACACACCATCTCTCTCTGTGTCTATCTATCTATCTCTCTCCCTCTGTCTATCCCTCCCTCTCTCTCTCTCTCCCTCTCTCTCTCTCTCTCACTCTCTCTCTCTCTCTCCCTCTATCTCTCAGTCTTTGCCTCCATCCCTCTCTCTATCCCTGCATTATCAAATGATCTTATCACATCTGGTTACACCAGTATTCTTTGTCTTTCAGGGGTTCAGCAAGCGACTGGTACGACGCTCTGCACATTCACCTGCGTTTCAGCAAGACAGTGCGCAGTTGGTTCGCACACAACGTTCTCTTTGCTCAACCAGCTCGATTTGCTGAGTATCTCCTCGAGTGCCCCAGCTCAGAGGTAGGCACACTAGATGTGTCTCATTCTTGTGTTTGTTACTTTAAATGCATTTAATAAAAATGCATTGAATTTTTTCTTTAAAACAATTAAAAAGTATTTGACGAACACCAACCAGTTTGATTCGCAGAGTATGTTGTCAAATGTGCTAACTTGGAGATAGGCACGCTGAAATACCATTATTGCACACTAGACCCATCTCATTCTTGTGTTTAATAGTTTCTTTACAGTTAATAAAGATCCATTCATATTTTTCTGGAGCAGGATGCAGCTCAGCGATAGATAGCATCCATTAATTGCGGGCACCTCGATAGTGGTGAAAATACCATCCTGACAGCGGTCGATCTGAGATTGATCCCTGTCAGCAGCCACAAGGCTTTTTCTAATTAGTGTTTCTGACCTTGATAAAACAAGTTTTGAAAATGTGTTGAGTGCGTTGTTAAAATAAATGCATAATTAATAATGTAACATCTGTTTCAGGTGCGGAGTGCATTTGCCAAGATAATTGTGATCCTGTCTCATTTCTCTCTCCAAGATGGACCCTGCCCCCCACCACTTGTACAAGGTCTGTATGGTAAGTAGCATTCTGTATCAACAGACTGATACCAAGACTGACATTTGTAATAAAGACACTTTGATAGCCTGGTAGTACTTGTGCCTGCCTGTCACATGGTCGAGCAGGTAGCCGCTAGGTTTTTTTCTAATTAAAATGTTCTCCAGTGCCAATATAACCAGGGATCGACCTTAACGGTAATCCGGTAGTCTGAGACTACCTGAAAATTAATAAGACTACCTGAACTACCTGAAACTGTAAACAGGTAGTCCGTCCATCAGACTACCTGGAATAAAAAAATAAAATAAAAAAAAGGTTCCGCACAAATGTAAAATTTATGACAACACTGACCTATTTCAATTGTACTGAATTTAACGACCCATCATATCATATTCATGTGCAGTACACGATGCAAATTGATTTGGTCTAAACTAAGCATGCATAAGTTACACTGATATATTTTTAAGTGATGCAGTCCTTTGCTAAAAATAAAATTATTATGAATTTGGAACATAACTGGATTCTTCGTACAGTTTCATATAATGGTAGTTTAAACTACCATCATCACGAATGACATGTAGTAGTAACGTTATATTAACACCAAATCGTGTTTTTTAAAATTATATGGACCATCTGAAATGAAAGCCAGTTAGTCCTGTTAACACCCTGAAAAAATGGTGAAGATCTAACCCTGATAACCGTTAATAAAAATCTGTTGAGTATGCTGTTAAATAAAATATTTTATTGTTGTTGTCATTGCAATTTTTAATAATTTATTTAATTTTTTTTTTAAATTGTTATTATTACTATATCATCATGTTGGTAACAGCTGCTCGCCAGGCTGCAGACTCTAACGCAACACTAAGTGACCACCTTCTGTTTAGCTATAAACAGTATGTGTTCAGCATGTTACCTATATTGTTAACTCCTGTGCATGTTGTTAACACCTGTATGTGTGTGTTTTATCAGCTGCTGGCCAGGCTGCAGACCCGAACGCGACACTGAGTGACCACCTGCTGGTGGCCGTGCTGGCACTGCTCAGGAAGGAAGTGTCCGAGCACGGCCGCCACCTGCAGCAGTACTTTCACCTCTTCCTCATGTACCTCAACCTTGGCATTGTGGAGGTAAGTCTGTCTCAGCCTCAATCTCGGCATTGTAGAGGTAAGTATCTTAGCCTCAACCTTGGCATCATGGAGGTAAGTATCTCAACCTCGGCATTGTGGAGGGAAGTCTATCTCAATCTCTCCCTCGGCATAGTGTAGGTAAGCTCTCACTGTTAAAATTATGTACCAGTATTCTCTAGTATATGACTGCATTATAACCATAATTAAAATGCATTGAGTGATTTAAATAAAACATTATCTCTTGTTAAATAAAACATTTTCCTTTTCATTAAATAAAACATCTCCCTCTCCCTCTCTGTGTTTCAACAGAAGCAGCAGCTGCTGCGACTGAACGTGCCTGCGCAGTTCATCCTGGTGGCGCTGGATGAGGGCCCGGGCCCGCCCATCAAGTACCAGTACGCCGAGCTGAGCAAGCTGTACTCCGTCGTCTCACACCTCGTGCGCTGCTGTGACGTGTCCGCCAGATACCAGTGCTCCGTCCCGGTGAGTGGGGCTAGCTTACACTCTATAGACTAGTTGTGATAGCACTCTTATTATTCTATAGGCTAGCGGTAATAGCATCACCAGTGCTTTATCCCGGAGTGTGGGGCCAGCTTAGACTATAGACCAGCTGTGATAGCACTCTTATTCTATAGGCTAGAGGTAATAGCATCACCAGTGCTCCGTCCTGGTGAGTGGACCTAGCATAGACTGTAGACCAGCAGTGATAGCACTCTATTAGTCTATAGGTTAGCGGTAATAGCTACACCAGTGCTTTATCCCGGAGTGTGGGGCCAGCTTAGACTATAGACCAGCCGTGATAGCACTCTAGTAGTCTATAGGTTAGCGGTAATAGCACCACCAGTGCCCAGTGGGTCCAGCATAGATTCTACAGCCCAGTCACAATACCACTCTGTAACAGTTTATTGGCTAGTGGTAATAGCACCACCAGTGCTCAAGTCGGGTGAGTAGAGCTAGCATCAGCTCTGTAGACTGCAATGTCATAGCACATGCTCACATAGACTAGCGGTCTTAGCAGCCAGTCGCCATAGCCTAGTGGTTATAGCACCTGTTTGACACAATTTTCATGCACCCCAGACAGGTTTATCCATTATGGAAAGTAGTACTTAGAAATTCCTTGAACTCCTGTTTGTTTTTGTTTCAGGGCCAGCAGTGCCTGCCGAACCCGCACGGCGACCTGCTGTGTCCACAGCCCCTGATGGAGATCCAGAGACAGGTGGATGACCTGCTGTTCAACCGATCAAACTACGTCAAGAAGATCATAGAGGAGTGCAACAACTCAGAGGACACCACAAAACTGTTGAAGGTGAGACAGAGAGAGAGAGAGAGAGAGAGAGAGAGAGAGAGAGATGGAGGGACAGAGAGAGAGAGAGAGAGATGTTGTATTTAACGACGGAGTCAACACATTTTATTTACGATTATATGACGTCAGATACATGGCTAAGGACCATTACGACAGAGACCGGAAACCCGCTGCCGCCACCTAGGGTACACTTCATGTTAGCAGCAAGGATATTTTATATGCACTATCCCACAGACAAAACGACACACACCACAGCCTTAGTTACACCATTTGTACAGAACTGGCTGGAATGAAACTAAGCATCACACTGATTTCGGGCTGGGGTGTCATTGTTAAACATTTATTCATTCATTAATGACATTATTATTATTATTATTATTATTATTATTATTATTATTATTATTATTATTATTATTATTATTATTATTATT
>JAUTBW010081967.1:0-10453 GCA_032361425.1 Peltospira smaragdina
CTAGTTAAAACTTGCAGGACAACTAGCTAAAATAATGAACAAAATTGTTATATTTTTAGTTTTTTAATAAATTTACATTTTTTTTTGATGTAGTAAGGTATGGACGTCTTTTTTGAAGTTTGCAAAATTGACTTTTGAGAATCCTGTTTCTGAGCCATGTTTGTATGTCACCTAGAAAAGAATTATGATGAAATATTATACTTATTTGTGATTTTTTACTTTATTTACATCCATTTGCTTCAGTTTACATCCAAAAAGTAATTGAAAAGAGTGTTTGAAAAAATGCTTGCTCTACCCTATCCAATTAGAAGCAAGTTACCTTCTACATACACCATACCAAAGACAGGATAAGTCATTCCACTGCCTTTGTTAACCAGTTGTGAAGCACTGACTGAAATAAGAAATAACTTAATGGGTTCACCAAGTGGGATTGATCCTATAACCTACTGCACCAAAAGCATATGATCTACCACTGAGCTATGTCCTGCTTCCACATATTATATCTGTTAGTTTAAGTCCTAACAAGGCCAGTTATTTAACCCTTTTAACATTGTTAACAATTCTAAATCTGATAATAAATTGCTACATAATCTGGATGGTGAATGGGTTAATATCCTTGAAGCACTCAAAGAAATCCTGTAGTTCCTGTATCAGTGCTATAGCATGTGGCCTGGTGTGTGTGTGTGTGTGTGGCTTAATGACCCAGTTCAGATTAATCAACTGCGCCAACGATTAGTCATAGGAAATAGGAAATGTTCCAAGCCCTTCCACTATAGCTGACAGGCAGTGCAGTTTGTAACCTGTCTAATGATGCTGTGCTTGTATTAAAGGTTTGTTTAAAAACTAGGAAAGATGGACACAAATTGTTAACAGGCACAGAGAGAATACGGAAGTCTGCTATGAATGCATGCTACTCTGGTACAATAGAACCAAATTCTGGTATGACTGATTTGTAAGAGTACAGTTTATTTGTGATGTTAATAATTACTGCATTCCATTATACACTGATAGCAAATTGCTGCTGTACAAGTACCAGTATACAGTATATTTATATAACTGTTCATGTTTTAGTCGGTCATTTTCTATTTAATTTCATATATCTGTATGGCAAAAGATTTTGGTGAGTGGCGGTCTGAACTTGTAACATTTCTTTGACATTAATTAATAGAGATTAAACTGAAAGTAATTCAATTAACATGTGGGCAATGCATCTAGATTATGACCATTTTATTTATTTTATCCCACAGCCACCATATTTTATTGAAACTACATTATTATTTGTTAAAAAAAAAAACACACACCAAAAAAAACCCATATAGGCCACACAATTATATTAAATATTTCTACAAAAAAAAGAAGAGGAAAATGTTACATGTTGATTGTTACTATTTATTGACATTTGCCACAGCCTATATTATTAGTTCTGAAGAATAAATATTAAGTATCATAACATAAACAACCCTCCCCACCCCCCAAAAATACCCACAGTTGCCATAAAATGTTTAATAAAACCCTACATAACAACATAATCACTAAGATAAATGAAACATCTGCTTAAAAAGTACAAAAAGAACAACTCTGCTACCACACATGCAGAGTTATTAACAAAAGTTTTCCTGCCTACACATCTGCACCAAAAGCTTTGTTTTACTGGTAATAGAGCAGTAAGAACATTGATTGGAAATGAAACTTAAGGATGGTGATAAATCGATGGTGACATTTCTGGGATAAGACATATGTGGACACTCCTATATTTAGAGGACTACAGCTTCTGGCACATTAGATACTTTCAAAACAGATAACAATTAACTTTCAGTACCATATATATCAAGATTAACATTTTGAGTTTATTTACTGTTAACCATTATTTATCCTGCATCCAGTGTTTCTATTGACATGTTATGATGACCAATTAAAGCAAGGTCATAAATGTATACTAGCAGATTATGACTTTTGACATCACGAACATACATACAAAGGTAACAGATTTGACATCACGGAAAAGTTTGTTTAAGAAAACTTTCGTACAAATTTATTAAAACAGTGATAAAATACATAACAACTCCAAAACTTGTTGGGTTGCAGGATAGAGATAACTAGTTAATGATGCTTGATATCGGCTTTATCCTGTTTAGAATGAATGGGAAATTTCTCTTGGTAAGCCTTGAAAATTATCCATTCTTACCTTCACAAGATAAAGCCAATATCACTTTATTCTTCTTACTCATCAACCTATATCACTATCCATTCATTTTCATAGTGAGGAGGGAAACCTGCTGCTGCCAAATAGGCTATTCTATCCAATCTGCTGCAAGGGGATTTTATATGCACGATCCCATAGAGGATAGCACATACCATGGCTTGTGATACATCAGTCACTGAGCACTGGCTGGAGCGAGAAATAGTCCAACGGGTAGATGTAAATAAAGAAATGGTTTTTAATAGTTATAGTGTGTCAGAGATATGATTACAGTCAATTAAGATAGTGAGAAAACCCTTTGCTACCACATGGGATATTCTTACCTACAAGGGATCATTTATATGCACCATCTCACAGGCAGGACAGCATGTAACATAGCCGTCATTACACCAGTTGTGGATCCACCAGGTAAAATTTATCTTATCATTTAAATATATTTGTTTAAAGACCAGTGCTACAGTGATAGTAAAATTAGGAATGTCTTTTTGACTATTTCACACATTATTTTTCTTAAATGTAATTCATTCATCAGTTGATGATCCATTCACTGATTTATTCATTCATTCATTTATTTTACAGTGTCACTCCAAGCTGGTGGTAGCGGGAAAATCTGATAAATCTGTGACTGATGGTCGTACTTGTGATCAAGATATCATCCACAGCAACCTCTCACTGCAACAGGCTATTGATTCAGCAGTCAGCAACATCACTTCCCTTCTTCAAGAACACACGTCATGAACAAATTTCATGGTCCATAAGCCTTGGAGAGATGTAATTATCATTTCTTTCCTTCTTTACAAAATCAATTTATCCTGTAGCCTATATCTTTATGAATTCCCATACTTGATGAATTTTTTTTTTTTTTTTAAATCAAGACTTAACAGCAAGTCATCAAAATTTATTGTATCTGTCTGTAAAGAACTTGTAGCAATGGTAGAATTAAGTGAAGGATTTAGACAGAATGCAGAAAGTACAAATCAATGTTACACATCTGTATAAATACGACTACTTGATTAAAACTCTTTGAAGCTGTCATAATTGTAGTGTGCTGTAAGGAACATCTTCTGACTTCCAAGGTATGATTTCTTTAAACCACTCTTCCTTGTAAAATCTAAAATTCTGTTTTGTCATCGGATGTTTTCTGATTAAGTTGTTCATGACAGCATTTAGATTTTTTGTGTCTCTACCAATATTTAATACACAACAAGGTATATACTTACAAGCAGTTTAAAACAAAAACAAAATTTGAGTGCCCTGCTAATGCTGCCAGTCTGAGACTGATTCTCTTCAGTGAGTCAGTAGGGTTTTTCAGAAAATATAACCAGTATTGATGTAATTAATATACCATGCGAACCAATGTATCAAATTCTTATTTTTATCTTTTTCACTCATGATGCAGTGGGTCATTGTATTTGCTCTACCTGGTGAAGCCACTGGGCTATATCTTGTTTTAACTGATAGTTCACAACTGGTATAATAATGGTCCTCATATGTACTATCTTTTCCAAGAGTTTATGCATATAACAAATTCCCTGTTGCTGTTCAAAACACAGAGTAACCTATTAAATGATGGCAGCAGATTTCTTTATTATCCTGAACCATGTATCTGATGTCATATTTAACTGTAAATAAAATGCACTGAGCTTGTCATTAAATACAAGTATTTCTGTAAATAAATGCAAATATAAACCACCAATATTAAAACCCATGTGATTTGTAAACTGAAAAATAGAACTGTCTGACATTTTAGAATGCAGCATCAACCACTTGGCAATTGGGAAAACACTTTGAAAAAGACATGAAATACTGCACATGTAATTTATAAAAAAAACTTGGCTAAACTGCACACTGGGTGAACATGCATGTAACACTACAAGACACTCCTCCACTGAGGTAAACAGCTCAGCTCATCTTGGCTTCTGCAGTTTGTGAACAAGTTTTTAAAACATGTTTGTCAGAGTTTCAATTTCTATTTTAGCTGAAGGTACGGAATCAAATTTAATAAAAACCAGCTGCCCACTTTGAACAGGATTACACCTATACTTTAAATAAATAAAAAATTAAAAAATTTAAAAATCACTCCAAATTATTATTATTATTATTTTTTAACCTGAAAGAACACTGACCCACTTAATATCCTTGCCATAACAAATTACCTGTACTATGATTTAAAAAAAAAAAAAAATTCTGCATCCAAAGATATAAATGCCTAAAACATGTTTGAATTCAAATTGTTCCATTGTTATTATTATTAAATTGTTTTAATGTATTGTATAGCTATAAAGTTCAAATGCTTTGAATACATTGGCTATATTATGTGAAAGTTCATGTCAGTTCAGTGCAATGGCTTAATAATAGTATTGATTGATTAACTGATTAATTAATTTATTTCACAATACATTCAACCTAATTTTATAAATATTAAACTAATATTGGAAACAATTTCAGACTGATTGTTTATGATTCAGGTACTTACACCAATGGGCTACTGAGGAACTCTGGCTTAATGACAGAGAAGAAATGATGTTGTGGCCTTGTATATTGGTCATTCTATCACAAATATGTAAAAAGTACCAATTTCTTATACATCATTTATTTCTCTATGATGCACATAAAAACTAAATGCCTCTATGAAAAAGAAGAAGAAGTAAAAAAAAAAAAAAAGGAAGGTTCATGAGATAGCATGAAATTAATGGTAGCTATTTTTTTTAGTTAAAATTGAGCTCTACTACCATTCGAAAAATTACTATTTCCATTAAAACCCCCACCCCAACAATACCCACCTCACACATACACACATAGCAACAACAACAAATGAAAAAACAAACAAAACAAAAAACAACACAATATGAAAACAGATCCTTAACTTCAGATGACATACATGGAAATGTCCAAGGAATATTTGGTACTGTACAAATTTCAAGAAAATCTAAGACCAAAGTACATGAGCTACTTAATATTTGTTCATTTGTACATAAGAAATCTGAGCCAATGTCAGTTGCTCTGGGGTGGAACATATACCTAGATTCAAACTCAGCACCTATATCTTAAAACCATAATTAAATGCAAAGAGTACAGAATAGATCAGTAGTGTAAGCCCCAACAGATGCAAAGTTTGTCATATATCATTACTGTCAGTGCATAACCACAGTTTTACGCCACTGTATCATAACAAAAAATATATTAAGTTCATCATTAAATAAAAACCTACATAAGTATAAGTCACTGCACCAATGATATCAGTATAATGTCATTATATTTTAATATACAAGGTAAATGGCATCATTATTACTTCACTACCCTGTTGGATTCACGGAAAAGCAATTTTCCTCTTCTCTTTTTTTATCTCTGCACAAACAAAATAGTCATCTACAGTAATTTAAAACCAAAAACTAAGGCAACACAAATAATTAGTTTACATGATGTTTTATCTCTTACACACACACACACACACACACACACACACACACACACACACACACACAAACACACACACACACACGGCTCATGGCATTTACTTAATGTTAATTTTTGTCTTCATACATGCAGGTTATGCTGATGATGCATACCAGTGACAGCCGAAGATGTACTTTCTCAACATAACAAATATTATTACCAGTGTGACACAAACCTTGTGGCATGTTATCTCTGAACATTTTTTTTTCCACTAATGAACACATACCAAGTATGTGTTTTGTGGGTATTGTTTGTTTTGTGTGGTGGATGTTACTGTTTGCGCTTTTATTATTTTTAAAAATATATATTATTATTTTTAAAAATTGTTGTTGTTACCCACCACACTCCAACACTGAAAAAACACTTTCTTTATTTTCCGTTTCTTTTTTCTTCTTTCTTCTTGGGATGGGGAGGGATAGAAGGAGAATAAAGTTATTATGTTTTATCTTCTTTTTTTTTAAACCCACATGAATATAATATGTTCATTCAATGTTTCAGAATGACCACAATGCACAAAACTGCTACTCTGACTGAGTGTGAAATAATCCTGGGATTGTTGGCTTCCCATCAAAGCACTGGCCTGTCCACTTTAATCATCATCATGAGGGAACAACTGACACAGACTGCTCGTTACCTCAGCAACCAAACGGCCAAACATATGGCAAACATAAAACATGTGGTAAGATAATACATCTACAATTTTGATGAACCCTGCTACTAACAGAAATACATCTAGTTTGCATAGCTGGGAATAATGGGAAATATCAACAGCTTTGCAGTGCAAAACAAAATCTGACAAATGCTGTAATTAAACAAAAAATAAATAAATTATATATTGCAATTTAATTCCAGGAAGAAAACAAAATTATGTATTTCAGTATAATGCTAGGGATGAATTGTGGTGGTAGGGATGGGGGAAGAGGAGCAGTTAAGAATTCTTACCAAAAAACAATACTAATATAAGTATTAAATGTAACTAAAGATTTAAAATATCAGATTTAAAAAAAAAAATAAAAAAATAATAATAAAATTAATAATAATAATATAAAAAAAATACAATAATAAATTTATTAAAAACTTTAAAAAATCAAAGAAGCAAATAAACAAAATACAAAAAAAAAGAAAGAAAAAAAAAGAGAGGAAATTTAACAAAATATCCTAATAACATTTTGTTTTAACAATTTAAACTCTTGTATTGGTGTATTATATTATCAAATTATCTCAACAAATGCAATCAACATGCACCTGTTGCATAAAATGGATGTACTGATAAGATAAAACATGTAATAATTTCTTTAACACCTGCATTTTTAAAACTTGGGAGTACTCTATCTCCATTGAAGAGTTTGATGCATAAAACAGCATGCTAATGTATTTTGTGATAATCTTCTCTTCAAAAACTAAAACCTATTAAAAGATTCTTCACAGAATTTAAGAACTTGTGCAATACTGAGAATAGTGAGTGAACACAAGATGTTGCAACATAACCAAGTAGTGCAAGCACAGAACATTTAGTTGGGGGTTTTTTCAGTGTGTTTTTGATTACTAAAACTGTTGTGCTAGCTAAATTTGATTGCCAAATAGTATTAAACAATTCAGAATTATGTAGTGTCACAAATTGTGGCAAAATACTGAACAAAATCTTCACTGACAAAGAGTCTGGCTGTTATGCACTTGATCTGATGGATGGTAATGTAGCTCATGGGTAGAGCAATCGCTTATGGTGTGATGGGCTGTTGAATCGACCCCACTTGGTGGACCCATTTCTCATTCCATGCAATGCTCTGCAACTGATGTAACAAACATCATGATTGTTATATTCTGTCTATGAAATAGTACATACAAAAAAAAAAACAAAAAAAAAATTTCCTGCTAATTAGAAACAGAAGTCAATAAAGTGGCGGCAGCAGGTTTCCTTTCTCACTACCTAAATAGACCATATGTCTGATGTCATATAAATAAATGCATTGTGATGAGTGCATCGTTAATTAAAACATTCCTTTCCTTTCTGTATTGTACTAAGATATATCATCAACCATAGTGTGCATTTGTGTATGTGTGCCAGTTTGTCTGTCAGTCTGCGTGTGTGTGTCTGCATACATGCACATGTGCATGCCTGTACATGCATATTATTATTATTTTTTTTTTTTTTTTTTTAATTTTTTTTTGAAAAAACCTTTTAAGTCATATTTCTGAAACCAAATTCCACATATATCCCAACCCACCTGAGGTGATACCCCACCTACACCAATAAGCTACACACATCTCACTCTCTCCCACTTTTACAGTAAGACAAGACTGCATGTAGCTACGGACAACTCCAGATGTTTTATGGTGATTTGCTTCTCAAACAAAGTATGTCTTGTTAGGGCCAACTGCTGACTAACTCCACATAGCTAATTATAATCTAAGACCTCCTGGTCCTAGCAAATTGCATCACTCTGACAAAAGCTTTGAAGACAAAATATTCCTGGCCAATAAATATAGGACAGTGTAATAAAATAACACGGTTTGATGCATGCATGCATATACCCAGGAACATAAACTTGGTTATAGCATATTAATTACCAATATTTTGGATTGAGTGGTAACTGTACTGACAGAAGATATTCATGAAATTTTCACTCTGAGATGCTGATAGAGGACCTAAAGCAGGGTTTTGTCACCTATGTTGCAAGACCCCAAATATCAGCACATTCACCAAGGCTATGTAGTTGGGGGTTTTCACAATCTGGATTTTTTTTTTTTTTTTTTTTAAAGAAAAAAAAAAAAAGAAAAAAAAAAAAAAGAGAAAAAAAACGAAGAAAAAATATAATAAAATAAAAACCATATATTTAGTAAAATGACACAAAATTTCCAAAGTGAAAGCCATGGAAGTCAAGTAAAATTTCAGAAATAAAACCCTGTGAAGTTTGAAGTATATATTTTCTTTTAAAAATGTTAATTGTAACATCTATTACAACTATGGCTTTTATAGGTATTACCAATTTTCCATTCACCTTACCATATCAAATTATGAATAACATGTAACTAACAAACACAAATAAACAAACAAACAAACAAATAAATAAATAATATACGAACAACACACATCTCTCTTTTAAGTCAACATATCTGTAACCAATCAGTAACTTGAAAAACAAGAATGAATGATTATATGAAAAATTAAAAACAATAACATCAGCTTATTTTGTAAATAATTTTTATTTGATTTGAACAGTTTTTTAATTAAATTTCATAGCATTCGTTATTAGTTTTTTCTTGTATTTAAACAGCACTGAGGAATTTTAAAAAGAAAAAATTAAAGAGAAATTGAAAAAAAATAAAGCAACATAAAACACATATTTACACTATTTAAATTTATTTTTTACATTAATAAAACATCCCGTTTTTCAAAATCATAAATATTACCGCTTGTAAAGAGATACCTAGTATATATTAATTGGTGGCAAATTGCCACGTTATGCTTAAATAAATTATTTTCTCAAGTTTTAGAAATTAAATTAAATAACAAACAGATATCTATTCACATAAATCATACATTATGCTACTTTGTAATAGATGTACAGCTTTTCCATATAATTGAAAATTATATACACACTATTACTATGCACATCACTTGATTCATAAACATGGTCTTTATAAACAAAATACAATCAACAGGAAAGATGGGATGGGCAATTTGCAACAATTTTATTAGTTTTGTTACTATCTGGTACCTATTTGAACTCTGGCATGTGGATGCCTCAGTAGGGAAAACACCTTTTGCAAATCCTATTACAAGTACGTGCACTTATTAAGGCTGGAATCCCCATTCTGTTGTTCAGATGGACAGTTATGAAGGCTGAATTTCTAATCATGTGCTATAATGGACAGGGCGAGGGTGGTAAGAAGAAGGGTTAATCTGACCAAATGGTGAGTTTGCTGCTAAGTGTGTATGTATTTTAACAAGATGATGACATAATGGCCATGCTGCTGACACCTGACACTAATCACCTGAGCTGCAAGGGGTAGGACTGGAAAGGAAGTGCAGGGAATTAATTAATTATACCTAATTGCCCTTCACTCAGTTGCTCAGTGACCAGACCCACCATCTGGAAAAGAATATTTTTTATTGCTGACCATTTATGGCCAGTGCATGCCTGGATCTGTGAAAACCATTGGCACCAAGTAATAAAACTGACTAAAGTTGACTAACAGGCCTGACCTATGGTGATGATGATGAATATCAATCAAATGACTGAAGTTTTAGTTCAAGGAACATATAACCATTCAGTTCGAAGAATATGATGATGATGAATATAAAAGGAATATAAAATGAATGAAGAGTTAAAAAGAATTAAAAAAGAAAGAAAGAAAGAAAGAAAGAAAAAAAGTATTTTAAAGTATATAAAAGATCTAAGAAATGAAATAAGAAAATGTTTTAAGATACTAACACACACACACACACACTAACTTGTAATAAATTGACACATATTCAATACTAAAGTCACAATTTAAAAAGTTATTATTTATAAATTTGTTAAAACCAAACTAATGTGACACTTTTATGAAAAAAGTAATTCATTTCTAATAAATTTTATTAGAATTATAAAGACAGAATGTTGCCATTTTCAATAAACAGTAATACCAATTTTATGGAACACAATTACACAAAAAAAGAAATTATGTTCTCCTTGTCTGACACCAATTTACATAAAACAGAAAGGTAATAAAGGCTTAAAAAATAGAGAGAGAGAGAGAGAGAGAGAGAGAGAGAGAGAGAGAGAGAGAGAGAGAGAGAGAGAGAGAGAGAGA
>JAUTBW010082078.1:0-10452 GCA_032361425.1 Peltospira smaragdina
ATAATAATAATAATAATAATAATAATAATAATAATAATAATAATAAGAATAAGAATAAGAATAATAATAATAATAATAATGACAATAAGAAGAAGAAGAAGAGGAATAATAATAATAGTAATAACAACAACAACAACAACAACAATAATAATAAAGTAAAATAAGTCTCTGTGTATACATGGTTATAATTAATTGTGATCAGGAGGGAAATGGGGGAGAGTGAGAGAGAGAAAGAAAGAGATAGATGGATATATTGAAAGGAAAAATTATGGTAAGATATACAGATGTCATGGATGTCAAATATAATTACGGTGTACTAACAGATGTGGTATAATTAACAAGTCGAAATAAACTGAAAGCTATTAGTAATACAGTAAAATATCCTTTATCTTTCATATACACCCACAGACAGGACAGCACATACTGCTGTCTTTTTCATACCAGTCATGGAGAACTGGCTGAAATGAGACATAGCCCTAACACTTTTATTTTAACAGTGCTCACTAAATTTGCACATAACTGTTTTAAGTGTTCCATGGCAAGTATTCAGTTTAGTAACTTCAAGTACATAAAGACAGACAGCAAGAGATAAGGAAAGAATAAACTAAGAACAGGGAAATTTAAATCCTAAAACTGAATAACACAGCACAGTCATAAACATAAATATATAAAAGAAACAGCCACAAAAAAATAGAAACAAACATTTTAGACAAAACCCAGGATTGCACAATAGGCAAAGCCTATATAGTGATCACCCTACATATATATTGGAATATGAGTAACAGGACAACATAATTTAGTTTAAAAGCACTGTGCTGCATCTGAAAATAGCACGAGTAACAATCAAAGATTGACTGATATCGCGTAGTGTCATCCGACGCAGTGGGCTCCCTGGAGACCGCTCATACCACTCCCGCCAGTGCAGTCCCATCACTAATACATGAATTAATCTCGCAAAACACGTCCTCCCAGTTTGCCTTCGTAAGCCGTATCGTGACAAACGACAAATTCCAACACCAATCTTTCTCGCTGCGGTTGACACGAAATTCCAAATGCGACTAGGATATTAATAATTGATTGGCAGCGACTCTAGCAGGAGTAATGGCCGCCCGCATGTGACATTGCACTGTCTTTGTGCTAATCAAATTCGTGGATGGCTGCAGCTACAATTGGTTTTTAAATCCCTTCAGTGCGGCTAATTAATAAGTTATTCCCCCCACCGGAGTCCGTGACGAGGCCAATCACTGCCTTCATTAATAATATTAACATTTTAATGTTGCTTACATATGCAAAAGAACAATGTTAATTTTTCACATATGCTCAACATATTGAGTTATAGCCACTGCTGTCAGGCTACATGAGATTGTCTTGTTAAATATTGATGGATTCAATTGACAGAAAATGTACGAGAGGACTGATAGTGGAGGACAACAGAAGACGACTGCTAATTGCTGGACTGAAGGACAAATTGGGAGCACCAGTATAAACACATTACAGCTAATGAATTAGCCATCCCATGCATGGCTCAGTAACAGAGTGGGATGTACTGACACCAGCAGAGCAAATATTGTTATGCATTGTCAAGTGTGTGTTGTTGTTTTTAATCAGGTTTATGTCACAAGTTAAGAATTATTTATTGTTTTATATATATTGAAAAAAATATATATATGACACACTCAACACATTTTTATTAATGGTTAAACTGGAGTCGGAAATATTTAAATTAGAAAACACCTCTAGTGGCAACCTGACAGGGACTGACCGTGGGTGAAGGTGGGCATGTACACCATCAATGTATGCTAATTATTTATCAAAAACACTATATTCGTTAAGATTCTGAATCTAAACTAACTAAGACAATAGAAGTAGGGTGATATCACCAGACATTTTGAACTGGAAAGAAGATAATTACAGAAAAATTAACTTAAGACATACATAATCTTATGTTGTGATATCATCAGTTATAACAATTTATCATTATCGTTAAGGTTCTTTTTTAAATTTGCCCCTTATCTGTAATAGTTTCTATTTAATTTCACATTTCAATATATATTTATCAATCTAATAAAAAAACACAACAAAAATAAAATAACACAACACCACAAAAGAAAAGAACATACATACAAATTTTAACTCCACTATAAAACATATGAGGTTGAGGTTGAAGAAAACTGCCCCAGCAGTGGAGGTTAGTGTATAATTGCACTACTGGTGGAGCTTTAATTAAAACTGCCCCACCAATGGAGGGTGGACTAAAACTGTCTCACTGGTGAAAGCTGGAGTAAAACCTACCTCACACATGGACAGATGAGTAAAATGAGGTTGGTGTAAAATTGCCTCACAAGTGGAGGTTTGAGTAAAACTGCTCCATAGTTGGAGGTTGAAGTAAAATTGTCCCACGGGTTGAGGTTTGAGTAAAACTGTCCTGCAAGCTGAGGTTTGAGTAAAACTGCCCCACCAGTGGAGGTTGGTGTAAAACTGATCCACTGGTGGAGGCTGGAGTAACATTGCCCCATAGGTGGAGGATGAAGTAAAACTGCCCCACCAGTGGAGGTTGGTGTAAAACTGATCCACTGGTGGAGGCTGGAGTAAAACTGCCCCACAAGTTGATGTTGGAGTAAAACTTCCCCACAAGTTGAGGTTGGAGTAAAACTGACCCACTGGTGGAGGTTGGAGTGAAATTACCCCAACAGTGGAGGTTGATTAATACTGCCCCACTGGTAGAGGTTGGAGGTTAACACAAAACTGCCCCATCGGTGAAGAGAGACGTAAATGGACTGACCTGTAGCTGTGATGATGACAGCTTCTCCCGGACAGTGTCCACTTCAAGCTGGAGTCGGCTACACCGGTCCTGCAGGTCCACCTTCCTGGGTAAGTGATATCACGCAACAGTCAGTACATGCAACAGTCAGCACACACAACACTGTGTTCAATGTCACAGCAAACATTTCAAACACATTCAAACTCAAATTTCACATTCTAACACAAACTAAACTTCATATTCTAACACAAATGTCACATTCAAAAACAAATTTCACATTCAAACACAAACTTCATTTCTAATCAAATTTTGCATTCCAACACAAAATTTCACATCCAACAAACATATCACATTTCAATACAACACATTACAATTTAAAAAAAAATTGCATTTTAACACAAATTTTACATTATAACACAAATTTCACATTACAACACTAATTTCACATTCTAACCCAAATTTTGCTTTCCAACACTAATTTCACACTCCAACACAAATTTCATATTCCAACACAAATTTTGCATTCTAACACAAACTATACATTTCACCACATATTTCATATTCAAACAAATTACAACACAAAAAAACACATTCCAACACAAATTACACATTCTACCACAAGTTCACATTTCAACACAAATTTCACATACCACTATAGACAAGACAGGATATGACTATTATGTGCACATTCAAAGCAAGCTATTGTAGTGTATGCCTGTCATGAGAACAAAAGATACAATCAGAGAAAAGTGTTCTATTTATCAACCTATCTGATCTAAGGTTACCTGTCACCAATGGGCTACCCTTTCCATTAAACAGCAGGGGATCAGACAAACATCTCAAATATATGAGATGTGTGCACAGGACAATATACATAAAGAGGATATAACTATAAGCATAAAATGAAATAGAAACATATTGAAAAAAGAACAGAAAGAAAAAGCCCACTGCACATCTGAGGGGTGTTCAGAATTGCAAGGTTCTGCAAAAACTTGTGAAAACTGAAGTCTGAACGCTATGATGTCACAAGTTCTCACATAGTACATGTGGCAATTCAAAATGGCAGACGTAATCATTAATTGAAGATGGTATTATGCGATGATATTTCATCATATATTTATCAAGTCATCACTGTATATCTAGTACACCGACATTAAGTAATGCATAATTATTACCAATATAATAACTTAAAGCAAAGTAAAAATTGTTTCTACTGGTATATGTGGTAGCTGCCATTTTGGAAAGTTTTCACCAACGGTATTCATTTAAATCATCTAAGTGAGTACTCACGTGACATCAGTTTACATATATTGACTCTGAACAAGCATTTGTCCCAAGGTTTGTAAAACTTAAAATCTAGACTGTAATAAAGTCCTGACTTTAATCATATGTTATTAGAATGGCATTTTCATGACACTGTGTTTGAACTTTAAACATTTACATTCTAAGTTTCATAAGCACATGCTTATAAACCTAAAAAATATAAACTTTAATGATATCAAAACTTTAACACTATGGAAACACTGTTCAAATAGCACTGCATTGAAGGGTCAACTTTATTAAACTCTAGACTTTATTGAATTCTAGCAGAGCGTATGGGGCCAGGTCAAAACTGTGTGTAATGTCTTACTTGGACAGCAGGTCTCCGATCTCCTGAGTCTGCTTGGAGACAATGTTCTGCAGTTCCTCGATTCGGTCATCCTTTATCTGCAGAATCTCCAAAACTTTGAGATCCTTTGCTTCGGCTTTCTCCTTCTCTCTTCAAACAGCAAGGAAAGAACAGTTTATTCACAGTGCATATCAAGTTTATTTATATAGTTCTCAAAATCTACTGAGTTAATTAGTAGAGGGTATGCAAAAAAAATTCATATCAAATTGATTCACAATGGTATTTATTTTTACTTTGCATGTCAGTTATTGTCTGTAGGGGATACTTTTATAGTCTATGCACATTTGCTGTTGTAAAATAATCTGTAACTTCGGGATCATTTTATTTTGTTTTAATTATTGTTAAAACTATTATTTTGTAAATGAAAACTGAAAGAAAAAAAATGTGGACAAGTTTACAATCTATAAATGTTAATTAATTAAACATTACATAAACAGTTTTTTTAATGGACAAGTAAAAATGCTATTCACACCTTCAAAATGAATTTTTAAGTAATGAGTTGTCACTGGGCCACAGGCATCGCTCTGGTTAATGCAAACTAATTAATGTTTTGATATAGAGACAGACAGACATGTATGATTTATTTAACAATGCCCTCATTTTATTTACGATTGGCTATATGATGTCAGACATATGGTTACGGAACAGGAAATCCCCATCATCATGTGGGCTGATTTTTCTGATTAACAACAAAGGACCATTCCATAAACAAGACAACACATACCATGACCAATGTTATTATACCAGTTGTACTACAAAATGAGTGTAGTTTCTAACTGAGCTCCATGGCACATTTATAGTCTAGTGGTGAAAGCACTCACCTATCCAGATGTGCTGAATGTGTCATTAAATAAATAAAAATATAATAATTATTATTATTATTAATATTATTATTATTATTATTATTATTATTATTATTATTATTATTATTATTATTATTATTATATCTCAGCAACTTCATAGCCTAGTGGTGAAAGTGTTCACCTGATGTGGTCAATTTAAAATTGATTACTATTTTTCCAAACACTAGGGACGGTTCTAATTTAAAAGTTTTCCAACACCAACATATCCGTACATAAAAAATATATTGAGTGTGTCTTTAAATTCAAAACAATTATTATTATTATATCCCACTCCAATTACTGGTTGACAGAGACCACAGAGCAGAAAGGCAGTGACGTCTGCAGCTAGTTAGTGATCTCCTTGAAGACTTGTGTCACCTGTGATCTGACCACTGTGATTAAGACGTATAGATGTCGTGTGACACGCCGATCCCCTGCCGCTATGCCGCAGAGCAGCGGCAGTCACGGCAGACAGATCACATCCATCTGCCTGCGCACTAATCTAATAACACTCGGCCAGCTCTGTCACGATTGACTGTCTCTGTGTCTAATGGTATGAGGGCTACAGAGAGAGGAGACTGAATGTCTTCAGATGGCATCCAGAGACATCTGTACAACTTAATGTTTTTTTGTTTTTTTAAATTTCCTTGGTTTAAATTTATCAAACTAAAGTTTTGTGGTTTAAAAAAAAAAAGATTATAAAATAAAAAACACCACACAAAAAAACACCACACCACAAGAATGAGTTGGTCACTGTTGTTTAAATAGTGTCATAAAAGACTTGGTACAAAAATTATTATTACTTTGTGAACGTATCTTAATTTTCAAAAATATTGTTTGGGTGGATTTTAATTGTCACAAACAATACAAAAACATACAGAATGAACTGGCCATTACTGCTAACAATAAAAAATAATAATAATAATAAAAATTAAATCCATAAAATATTAGTTGACAGTTTAAATGATGTCTGATAAAGACTTGCTACACACATTCATTCTTTGTTAATGGCCATGCATCTCTTACCTCAAACTGATTCACTGACCATGCCAGACAGATTTGAAACTTGAAAGCAGTCCTAAAACTACCATATTTGTCTGGCATAGCGGCTCTGAAGCTACCCTTAACTTTGAAATGACTATGTTGAGAATGTTTTTATTATTTAAACATTTAGAAAAGACGATTCAGTCATGTTATGTCTAACTGGCACGCTTCACATCAGCCTCATTATGCTACTATTACAATCTAGGTCACATTCTAACGCTCAGTGTTATAACATGTTCTTTCATTGGGAGATCCACCTCACTTAAATAAATTGAGGTGTTTAAAACATAATTTTTATTTAATGATGCACTTAACATATTTATATTAATTGTTATGTTGGTGTCCAAAATTGTTTTACTTCAAAAATTTCCTAGTGGCTCACTAGCAGATTAATCTTAAATTGACATGTCAAAAGGGTGTTTTCACCACTGGCCATCAAGGCGCCTATATGGTTAATCCTAGTACTGTTTTAATTACCTACCTCTGTATTACCAATGAGATGGCCTCTGTGACATCAGGGTTAGATACTTGCAGTCGTTTCCATAGTGACCAGACAAATTCCTTGTCTGCCTGCATTGAATGAAATATTTAAATGATTAATAATAAACAAATAGGTTAAAACGTGTTAATAATATTCATTAAAAAAATAATTAATATAAGGTGATTTTGTTTGATATTAGGTGTTCATATCAAGGTTACTATTTATAATGATTATTACAATTTCAAGATAAGATTAAAATACTAAATGTAATGTGTAGATATGCATGTCTCTAAGTATGCATGCATGTCTCTATATATGTATGCATACCAATAAACAGAAAAATAGCAAAAGGCATAGAAAATATACCCCCCAAGTGTTTGTAATATAATTAATTAGTATGAGCTGATAAAATTACAAAATCTGAGGCTTTAAATATCCATTTCTAAAATTACATTTTAATTGGATTTTATTTTTTTAATGTCATGTTCAGATTTATGTAATGTCATTGTAATTGGCAAGGACATATGGTGTTGTCATGACATTATGCTGATATTCTCTTAAGAGGATATCACAAAAGATATAACAAATTATACTGCCTGTGATATCTCCTATAAAAGCCTTTAATGGAGGGGAAAAACTGATTTAAAAACATTCTTTATATACTGAAATGCTTAATATTTATGGCTTTTAATTTCTTATACTCATATAATATTGCACCAATGCACCACAACTGGTGTATCAAAGGCCATGGTATGTTATCCTGTCTATGGGATGGTGCATATAAACTACATTCCAATCACCAGCCATAATGACTGAGCCAGGTAGATTTTCTAAGTGATCTTTAAGGTTATTGAAAAACGAAGGACAGTCTGAGTTTGGGCCATATAAATTGACTAACGATAATCGATAATTCTCTATTGTTACGTCCATTATAATATAACGACCATTATTATCTCTTATAATACTGTTAACTACATATTCAAAATTATTTTGAAAAATAATCATAACACCTGCACTATTTGTATTTCCATGTGAAAAGAAACATTTATCACCCCATTCTGCAGCCCAACGTTTCTCGTCTTTTTCTGAACTATGTGTCTCCTGCAGAAATAACAATGAAGACTTTTTATTTCGTAAATAATTGAAAATATCACGTCTTTTCTGATCACACCGGAGACCTTTCACATTTAATGAGATAATTGTTATGTCAGCCATTAATGTAGATAAACAGATTAAATAAAACATTTTGGGTGTACAACGCAGTTATAAAGTAGAATATGAATACCAAACAATATTGCTTTTTCATTCTTGGAACTGAAACAATCAATGGAGTGCAATAAACATCAGTGATTATAAAGAGAGAGAGATTAAAAACAGATACAGATACTGATATAAGATGGCTTATGGTATACAGGCGATAGTCATTATCCCAACCCATACTATTGATTTTGGCAGCAAAATATCAGTAAGGAAAAAGAAAGGAAAAAAAAACAAAAAAACCAGGACATGTTGAAACCTTTATCATGCCATTTTTTTTTCCAGAAGTTAGCTAAAAGTGCTGGGAAATTAATATTGAATAAAGTGATTTAACAGTTTACATTAATAATATCATTATCATATATCAGTAGTAAGTTTTTTTGTTATGTTGTGATTTTTTTTTACATTATTCACAATTAGCTCCTTCCATTCAGGAGGAAGCGAGTACAAAAAACACACAAAAAACACAAACATTATATGCTGTACAAATTTCTTTAACTGACATTTGAGGAAAACTCATCTTTATAATTTCTGTAATAGCACATCTAGGTAGGAACCCTAGTATCACTTCATAAGTGATATCTGTTATCGTTACAACACCACTTTCTATAAAGGAATCAAAACATAATAATTAATTTTTATAAGTTATAAATGGGTTATGAAACAGTGGCTGAGACAAAATTTGATTCAAATCTAGTGTGAAACACCGTTTTCGCGATGTGACCAAGTCCCAAGCTGATAGCACTTCAGCATAAAAAGGATTAAAATTTTGAAAATTAGATTCGTTATAAAAAATATTATAAAACAATGTCATATTTATATATTTCTCAAGAAATTCAGACATTGTATACATCCATACTGCTTTAAAATCTCTATTAAAATATTTCTTTAACAATTGTGTATGAAAGGCAACCTTTTTCAATGATATATCTTAAACATTAAGCCCTGAATGTTTTGTCCCAATTACAGTATAATATTTATTAAAGATACATGTACTTTATTATCCCACATAAATTAACAAAACAATTTCTTGTATAACCCATTGAGGAACATGAATTGCATTAATGATATACCACATTCTGGAAGTTAGTAATGTATTCCATACTGTTGCTTTGCCATTTAGAGTCAATTTTCTTTCTTTCCATAAAATAATCAGATTATTCATTTTTTTCAATTTTCGTTTTCCAGTTTAACGTTTCAAATAACTCATTATTTGGTCCTATGTAAACACGCAACATTTGAACACAATCTCTAGTTACATCTAAGGAAATGTTAAAAGTTAAATCTTTATCGAAACTTTTCCCAAGACACAGCACTTCTGACTTTTCAATATTAACTTTTCATTAAGTGATTCAGCAACAATCACATAAAGTAACATTGAAATTGGGCAACCCTGCCTAACTCCTCTAGTCATGGGGAAAAAATGGGTTAGATATCCACTTATCTTAACACCACTTTTCATATCGTTATATAATATCTTAATCCATGAAATAAAAGTATTACCAAAATTAAATTTATTTAAAACTTTAAACATGAAACTTGCTCTATCAAAAGCTTTTCCTGTTCAATTTTAATTAAAAAAACCTTCTTTGTTCTTTAATGTTCCCAAATCTACAACATCTCTTGCTGACATTTTATTCACTATATCGCTACCTCGAACGCAAGTTTGTTCAGGGGAGATAATTCATGACATCACAACCTTCAGACGATTAGCAAGCATGTTAGAAATTATCTTATAATCTACATTTAAAAGACTGATTGGCCTGACATTTTTTAGGTTAGTTTTTTCTCCTTTTTTTGTTATAAAATAAACGAATAATACCTTTTTTCATGCTACGAGTTAAATGTTCTTCATTTAAAATATATTAAACAACTTTATGAAATGACCTTTTTAATTTATCCCAAATTTTAAATTCAAACAGTAATCCAATTATGTGAAGCAGTACATTTCTGAATAGTTCAGATGTCAGAAATGTAGACCATGTTCCATGTCAAAGCTAACTAATACATGAGCGTCCTCATGAACGAACACTGCCCAAACACGTGTGATTTTCTTGTGAATGCACGTACTGCTTGTACCACCCCTCATATGATAGCTGAAAGTTATTTCCCAGATGTTAATCAAATAGACGTCTTTCTCATCTGCTCACAGAAGTACCCATTACTCCTCGTTCAACTCAATAATATCTTCATATATTTCCAACCATTTAGCAAATTGAACCTGAACGTTCCTGGGACCTTTAGTTTCCCTACACTTCAAGTTCCGGAATAATTAAAAACGTTTCTGACGCTGATATAATCTTTAACAAAAATGCTTTGAGTGCATTGTATTATTATTATTATTATTATTATTATTATTATTATTATTATTATTATTATTATTATTATTATTATTATT
>JAUTBW010082189.1:0-17298 GCA_032361425.1 Peltospira smaragdina
CACCTACCTCCATCCACACACACACACACAACTGGTCAAAACGTGTGACACTGTAACCATAAATACAATGTGTTGAGTATGTCATTAAATAAATAAATAAAAATTGTATTTGATACACAGATGATTTTTTTAATATATATATTTTTAAAATATATATTTTTAATAATAATAATAATAAAAAAAAAAAAAAAATAATAATAATTTTAAAAAAATGCGGCAGTAGGAATCCAGTGATGTGCAGATACTAGACTATCATGTGTGTGTGATCTTTCAATGTCTGCACACAAAACACATGAACACTATTGACCACTGCCTCTACTGGACAGGAATAAATACTGTAAATCATAAAATATCAGCACTTGAAGGAACATTGCTGTGTTCGCTACCATTATAGCATTGTTTCTTCAAATAAATATATTGAAATCACAAATACGAAATACATTTTCTGGTGTAAGATATCAGATTTTGCATACCTTGTCTGTTTTAGTTGACATAATGCTTGCAGTGACCTAAAAAGTATTTCACTGACATATGCATATTGTTTCACATGTATAATGTTACTGAGAGATAATTTCTAATATATGGTACTTTTGACATCAAGATGGCCACAAATGCACTAGATACCTAAACAATGGTATCACAGACAATGATTTTATAATCTTAATTTTCCTAATTGTTTTGTCAAAATTGCAGCAACAGCAAAATCAAAAATGTCTCTAAACTTAGCCGATTCCTAATAAGTGGCACATTGGTGACATGGTAAACTAAGCAGTGTTAGCCATTTTAACATTATACATTATGAACTGAGTGAAGCAGCTTATAAGTTGTAACATGTTGACCTGTGTAACATATAGAATATCAGTTGATAAACATTTTGCATCATGGTTTGAGATTATATTAAATTTTATGATGTTATTTAATACTTAAACTAATACAATATTAATAACTGAATATTAACAAATAAACTATCAAGCATTTCCTTCCTTCCTTACTGTACAGTCTGTTTAAAGTTGTAGTATTTCTGATTTTCTGATTTACAGTAACTGTTGATTCCATTTGATGAGACACATCTTCCACTGTGGAATTGTACTGCTCGCCACAAAGACTTAATCAAAAGTCATTCCAGCTTGTCTGTCTGCGAGCTTAGTGATTGAAATTCCTTTCTGTGATGAACACCGGAAGCCTGGCAACAGACTAAAGGATGGGGAAAATGGACTGTGTAGTTCAGCAATGAATAGAATATAGCAAATTGTATGTGGCAAAGAATATTTTGGTTTAGTTTCTACCCTTCCTTCTTTTTTTATCATTTTTTTTTTTTTTTTTTTTTTTGTGTCTTTAATTAACAAAAGCAGACTTTGTTTAAAATTGATTAGCAAAAACCTTTCAGCATTTCAGAATTGTGTAGTAATCTTTGAAATTGGTGTAGCAAAGCATCAAGTAATATCTCAGTAACCTAGAAAGCTATGCCACCAGGAGCTTTAGCTTCTTTTAGGGACAATAGGATTTAATGATTGATGGATTGATTGTTAAACTAATGTTGAACCCGAACAGAATGTCAAGTGCTGACATCTGAAGTAAGAACTTTAAGGTCAGCTAAAGGAAACAAATGCAATTATGCAAATTTTATTGACTCTTCCCCCACCCCCATTTGTTGGTTTACTACAAATTAAGTTCACAGTAGCTTATGCTTTGTCTATGGTACTGGGTTCAATTAAGAGTGATCTTTGTAGCCTAATACTACCAATTTAAGCACTTGGGACTTTTTACAAGGTTTCCTTATTCTTGATCCTTATTAGTCTAGCCACCACCCATTGACTAATCCAGTTAGTGTGCTCCTTTTAGAAGCTGAAGCTCCCAGTGACATGGATACCTGGTTTATGGAGACACACTGGACTTCTAACCACATCAATAATTGTTTTATAAATGGACAACGAGTGACTTTGGTGTCTCTAACAAACACTGAAGCAGCAGCTGGATTAGCCCTCTGAATTGTGTATACTTTGAAGTCTCCTCATCAAAGAGCACTTGGATGGCTTTAACAGAGGCTGAAGCTCTTGCTGGTATTGCTCTCTGAATCATCAAGGTATAAGACTCAGACTCACAATGTTTGTTTATTTACAGGCTTGAACAGCACATGAGCCTGACATAAAGTCTACTTTACGACAACAGCAGTGTAATGGGCTGGTTGATGCCTGATCGGCATGAAATACTGGGAGATCTCAAGTCAGTGAACAACTGGGGATTTTTCTCAAAAATATATATGAAGCTGACATACCTGTTAACATTAATGTTTTGAGTGTGTTTTAAACAAACATCTGGTAACCTATCTATATACGGAGAAAAATATCTGTTGAAAACAGAAGTCAAGCTCAGTGGCGTGGTTGTAGGAAAGACGTTAGTTAATGGGTTAGCAAAATACACACACAACCTTGTGTATTCAGCTACTATTACACTATATAATTTCTTAACACGATTGAATTTATCACTATTTTCATATTGAACTGGCAATTTAAAATTATTTTATTATATTTTCAGCATTTAATTATCTATAATTACTGTGTTAATTAATGCTATGTTACATGCATCCCTGAATAAAAACGTAATTCTATATATGTTATCTTGCTTACTTACTATATAGGGTAACTTGATAGTCTAGTGGTTAAAGCGCCCACCTGACACGTGGTCAGTCTGAAGTTGATCCTTGTCAGTGAGCCAAAGTGTGTGTGTGTGTGTGAGTGTGTGGGTTTTGTGGGGTTGGTGTGTGTTTTTTTTTTTTTTTTTTTTTTTTTTTTGTGGTGGTTGTTTGTTTCTCCCCCCCACCCCGTAATTGAACATTTATTTCCGATGCAAATAATTATATTCATTAAATAAAATGTGTTGAGTGTGTTAAATAAAAAAACATTTATTTACTAAAGTATTCACTATATCCACAAACCGTTCAGTCTAAAATACTGATGCTGAAATTCCCCGTCAGCAAGAAGTGATTTGAGATGACTGGAGTCTGCTCATTACCACTGATATCACTGAGCGTGACTTTGAGCTAGCCCCAAGACATTTCTGTCCATATAGGTTGAGGGGTAATATTGCTGGCATGTTACAGAACAAGCGAATGGTTTATTGATCGAACGCTGCATACCACACAGCCTTCAGTGCTGTGTCTTTGTAAATCTGTTGCGTACTGGAGGTATTCAAGCGAAAGGATTGCAACAACCAAGTGAAATTGTTCTCTGAATATTGCATCATAATCTTGGTACAAATTCACCATCAACACTCATTAAAACAATAATTTGATAATTAATAAATAATAATAATTGTACCAGTGATAATCCTCATCATAATTATATAATTCCAACCACTAAAAATGCTTTGCTTATAACCATTTGCATTGGTCTAGATCGCATCACGTGATTATAAAAAAAACGACATTCATTTAAGAACTGAACGTTATAATTTTTGAGTTTCTTGCAAGTATGAAACGCAAAACCGCTTTACACACTGTATGAATGGCGTAGCGCGTTGGCGCGAAGCCATTCATACTAAAAGTGTAAAGCGGTTTTGTGTTTCATACTTGCATGAAACTCACAAATTATGACGTTCAGTTCTTATAATTCCAAACATATAACCGTATTAGTTTTGTTACGTTATTTGGAATAAAAATCGAACTTTATTTTCCGACTATTTGCAATTTTATAAAGAGGAAATTCATACACATCATTAGGGGAATCCCTGCCTGTTGCCGATCAGTAGCCAAAGTAGAGAGCGGCGTTCTTACAAACATTAGTGTAGTTTATATTAAATTACCGGTCTAAATGCTTATTTAGAAAGAGATAATTTTAGAATTGTCTATAAACATAACAACCTAAGTAAATTCAATAACTTTAAGCTATAATGCGATGTGTTTAAATTAAATTATAATGGAAAGAAAATAACGTCATTAAAATGACGTCATTCGGAATGGAACAGGCAATGTTGGCGATTCAAGGGTATTGAGTTAGATTGTAACTAACGACTTCGGATATAAATAACATTTGCGGGATTAAATAAATAATAAACACCCTCAAATCTGGTTTATCTCCTAAATCTTCCCAAAATGCGTACAGGAGTCTATTAACGTTTGAAGTCTAAAAATATAATCATACCGGGATTCCTCGGGCATTCCGTTGTTGACAAGTCATATTGTAGTTCCGGCAATGGCTAAAAATTGAGAAAAAATTAGATTCATGCAGTTATGAATGTCGGTTTTTATAATCACGTGATGCGGTTTAGACCAATCCAAATGGTTATAAACAAAGCATTTTTAGAGGTTGGAATTATTTTTCTTTTGAACTTTACATTTTACTGTGTAACTGATAGACCATTCATGTGAATTTTATTTTACATAGCTAGCTGACTAGTGAACAAGACTGTCGTTTGCGTGAAATGTGCCCTGCATTGTAAAGTGAATCATTTTCTACAGGACTAACTTTACATTTGGTATTTCTTGAAATGAATACTTAGCTACATCTAACTGTAGACCTTTGAATCACCAACTTTAGCTTGTTCCATTCCTAATGACATTAGCTTTATGGGTTTTACTGATCATGGAAGTTAACCAATTACAATCCAGAACCTACTTGTTAGTTTACAATTGATCGTAGGCAATATTAAATATTTGTGTATATTATCTTTATTATTTTATATTCAGGCTCTTTGCAAAGCTGAAGATGAAACTGATGTTATTGCTGCAAAACTGGTTAAAGCTGAACAGAAAGCTGAACTTGCTGAGTTTGATGAAACTATTCCCTGGGATGAACGAGAAGCAGAAAGCAAGAAGGAAGAGGAGGTATCAAAGGTGGAATTGGAACTCATGCAACTGGACAAAGAGGTAAGAAGTTAGTGGGTAAAGATTTCACTAAGTATATAGTTGCTGTTTTTTTGTTTTGTTTTTTAAACTCTTTTAGTGAGCAAAGCAGGAAGGAAATGTTAATGCATTCGTTGATGTACGGTTATATGCCGCCACTTCATGGGCTACTCTTTCCGATTAGCAGCAAGGGATCTTTTATAAGCACTATCCCATAGACAGGATAGAACATACCATGGTCTTTGATATATCAGTTATGTCCCGTTCTTCTTTTAACTCGAAGCATTCATAAAATTTACAACAGACATAGACAAAATGTACTTATTTAAAACAGTAACATTACAACAGTATGTGATATGTCTCCGTTACTACAGCTGGTGTAACAAAGGCTGTGGCATGTGCTATTGCTGCTAATTGGAAAGAGTGGCCCATGTGGTTGCAGTGGTTATCATAATGTTCTTAGCCATGTGTCTGATGCCATATAAATGTAGATAAAATGTCTAGGGTTTCTTAAATAAAGTACTTCTCTCTCGAACAGTTATTTCAGTAGTCTTTAGTGTACCATTTTTACTTAACAAAATGTTTTAATTTGAAAATTTAGCAAGCAAATTTGTATGTCAAAAAGCATAATAAAATGGTTTGTGTAATTGAGGGTGTTATTTTTCAGTTGTCTCCAATAGAGCGATACGCTGTTGCATTGATGGAAGCACAAATGGATCCTGACATGATGGAAGAGTTGGATTTTACCGAGGTTAGTAGACATTTGTTGGAAGATATATTCAAGCTTGAAGGTATAGTTCCTACAATATTTTTAATATTTAAGCATTTAAAACAGTTATTACAGTTACTACATCAATTATTAATGGTACAAAAATTGGAAGTGCATTTACTACTGGTTTTGCTAAAGGGTTTACATAAGTAATGTCAAATGCAGTTAAACATTGCGTGATTTTGCTACTGCTGTAATAGAAATTGACACTTCAAACTAGCAGACATGCTACATGTTAAAAACGTGAGTAAATGGGAAGTGTCGTTATCCTTACATTTAACCTTTGAATTAAAAAAAAACAACAGGGATGATAATCACAAACAGGGATGATAATCAAGTCAATGCATCACAACTGGCATAAAAAAAAAAAAAAAAAAACCAACCACACCCTGGTATGTTATCCTGTCTGTGTAATGGTTTTCTTACATATGATGGTTTTGGGTATATTTTCTTTGAATTTGGACGTATCTGAAAATCTTAATCAATTTGGGTAAAGTAAAGCATTATGTGGGATTTCTGTTCAGAGACTAACATCACATTAATTACTAGTTTGTGCATTGGATGCAATAGTGCTGGGTTTGTTTAGTTTTTTTCAATTTAACAAACGGTTATATCAGCACAGAAAAAAATACTGTTAGGAAAAAACCTAGTGGGTACCTGACACTGATCTCAGATTAACCGCATTCGATTGGGCACATACACCACTAGGCTTTTTAGGCACCGTACAGTAATGCTGTAACCATTACAACATTGTTATTACAGGATGACTTGGAAGAAGCTAAACAGAACTGGGAGCTGGCTCGACTGAAGGCTCTGAAGGAAGAGGAGGAACTAAGGGCTGAAATCGAGGAAGATGAAATGCTGTATACCTACTCCAAAGAAGATAGCAATCAGGTGAAAAAGAAGAAAAAGGGTCGTTCAAAGAAAGATTTAGACACCAGTGACGACGAATATGCTAGTAATGATAATGAGTCAAGAAAATCTAGGAAGCAGAGAATGGGCTCCAGGAAAAAAGAAGTGCCGTCATCTTCCAGCCCCAAACCCCCAAGGTCACGGCTAAAATCAGGAGATGGTATTCTTTCAGGGGAGGAAAGTTCTGGGTCTAGACGTAGCAACAGGTTGGTTAGTCCACCAAGTAGTAGGCTCTCTAGCCCTCCAAATTCACCTTCAAAAGAAGGGTTGAGAGTGAAAAAGGCTGGTGGTGGAAAGGTGGCGTCTAAGGCTGACAAAAAGGAACCTAGGAAAAAGAGTATCAACACGGGACAGGTTGCCAAAAGTATCAGTCCAAGCTCTACTCAGAGACATATCCTTAATATTCCCACAGTATCCCCAGCCACAAAACCTGTATCTGTTAACAAAGTTAAAACATCTAAATCTGATGGCTCTCTTGTCAAAACTCCGAAATCAAACCCCAAGTCCAAGTCCAAAAACAAAACAAATACTCAAACAGGTACTAAATCCACACCAGCTCAACCCAAAAAGACCCCAAAAGCACAGAATAAAGAAAAACCAGCACAAAGTAAAAATAACAAGCCCATAACTTCTATTCAGAAAGGTCTTGCTAATAAAATATTGTCTCCACCAGTTAAAAATGTTCAGCAAGGGGCCTTGAAAGATCAGTCTCCAAAAGTAGTGACAAATCCAGCTGCTGCTCAAAGTGCCATTAAACAGAACCCTCTCTCCCCAAAAGAAAGTAACATCCCTCCTCCTTGGTCCAACCCTAATCTTGTCATTCGGACACGTCGAGCTTCCCAAAATGAAGCTTTCCGTGTTGTAGGTAGCCCTCCAAGTCACATGCCTAATTCTCCTGCTCCTGTTAGAAATATTGTTCAGCAGAACAGTCCAGCTGTCATTCCTTTGCAGACAGTCAGGGGTCAGCTGGTACAGTCTGTCCATTCCTTGCCTTTGACCTTTAGAGCATCTCCAGGTCAGAGTATTCCTGTCAGAGCTGTTGAGCTGCCTAGACAGACAATAGCGAACACAATAGTCAGACCACAGTTTTCTCACCCAGTCCAGACAATATCAATGACAGCTCTCAGAAGTCACATTCTGCAACAACAGCAGCAGCAGCAGCAGCAGCGTCAGCAAAATGCTGTAGCTGCAGCTGGAGGTGGTGCAATTGTCAGAGGTCAGATAGTTCACCAAACAGGTAGTATTACAATCCCACTGTCCGTTGCCACCACAATCAGGGGACAGATTATACAGACCAGCCAGGCTATTCCTGTGACCACACTAAAGGTGGGCCAGCCTAACCAGTCAAATGCCCCTGTCAGTATAGTCGCCCTGCCTCCTCCCCAGGGCCTTGTGCAGCCAGTGATGTACAACTTAGTCAAGTCTAACTCTGTACATGTTCCATTAGTTAATAATCAAACTGTTGCCTTAGGACAGCAAGTGATTCAGACCAATATTAACCAAGTGGTGCCCAATCTGCCTCAGAACATTGTCATGTTGGCTTCCAAGAAAACTCCTTTAACAGTATCACAGGATGGGCTGGCACAGAACGGACATCCAGTCAGTGATATTAAGGATACTGGTTGAAACAAAGCAGTGGGGTGGATTTTGATTTCTCTTGTATGATGTTACTTAACATAGGGGCCACATGAATGATTTGCATACAAAAAAAAAAGTGTGTAATCTTTTTTGTGAAGTATGTTTTTGTTTGGATCATTCCAAATTTTTAACATGGGGTCTGAAAAGAGATTAATCGTGCTTGTTAGTTGGCTTTGCTTTTATAAATTTATATTAGTTTAATAACAAATATTATATATATTTACCAGGTGCTAAATATACTTTTTCAATCATTTAAAAATTTTCATTGTAATAGTGTCTTGAAAAGACTAAAAGTGCATGCTGCTCAGAAATGACAAAAAAAAAAAAAAAAATGTAGCATGCATAGCACAAACTTAACATTGTCTTACAAGATAGTATTTACACCACATAAATGTCAAAATAAATTGGTGATTGGGGTTGCTTGTGCAGCAGAGTCATTAAACTGTAGAGCCAGCAACAAGCCCAGACTGAACAGCATCTTTTGTTACCCTAGTATACCAATTTGGCAAGAGGTGAAAGTTACATAACATTCTTTATTTAAACTGATAGCATGTACATTCTGTATTGTGATTGATTAATTTCATAAAATTTTCGGGCTCAAATACTCAAAACACTGGAAAGCTAATGACGTCGTTAGAAAATGATGTCATTTTGAATGGAAAAGGCAAAGTTGGCAATTCAAGGCTATACAGGTAGATTGTAACTATTCTTTTCAAGAAATACCAAATATAAAGTTGGTTCTGTAAAAAATATATTCAGTTTACAGTGGAAATAACCATATGGAGGTTTTTTTTGATTTGCGGGTGTTATTAGTTATTTGATCCCGCAAATGTTTACATTTTTAACCTCAGACTTGTGCCTTTGGTTAAAAATGACATTTGCAGGCTCAAATAACTAATAACACCTGCAAATCGAAAAAACCACATGGTTATCTCCTAACTGAAAGATAAATTGTAACCAGATGCAGAAAATTTGGTAATTGTAATTTCATATATTGGGTAATTTTATAAATGATTATCTTCAGTGCTTGATAAATGTCTGCGACAGCTGTTATTGATTTTGTTATTTCTGAGTGCAGTGTATGATTTAAGTTTGCAATGTTTTGATATTTATGTAGAATATTTAGAATTGTGAATTTTTATCATTGCAAATATTGGTACATTTCATTTAGAACCAAACTTTCACTGAAAATAATTTGACATTCAAAATCAAATCGGCAATAATTAAAAATTATTGCTAAATGTTTTAAATGTGGAATAAATATGTATTTGTTTTGTTCCATGATTTGAAGCCTCCAAATACCGAAACTGAAAATGTAATTAGTTTTTTAATCGAGTGTATATGTGTGCATGTCTGTCTCTGTACTAGTTTGATTGCTATTACTGATGCTGTATATTGGTGACTGCAAACCAATTTTTGTGAAGTATAAATTTCTAGTGGTTGACATGATGCCCAGGTCATTGTGTTTGTGATAAAGTATGAAATACTTATTTCTGATGACCATGTTTTGAATAAAAATATTGTTACAAACTCTTGTGTGTCTGTATCTCATTTTTTCCAGTTTGTGTAATATTGACAGTTCACAGAAAGCACAGATAAGGTTTTGGGTGTCAAATTTGAAAAAGGATTTTTTTTTTTGGTCAATAACATTGTTATTTTTTAATTCGGAAAAATAAGATATGAAAAGTCTGTAATCTGTATCTCACTTGGCTGCACTGTTTGAATAATTAAATTTTGATTGAATTGCATGTAGTATTTGGACAGTCAGGGTGTGAAAGTTTCTCTGAAAATATTTGGCTGTTAACTTGGGGCAAAATGTTCAGAAATGATTTGGGTAAAGTCATCTTTTGTCACCCAGTGCCTTACTTGTCCATATTGCACAAAGCTGAAGTGAGATGCAGACTACATGGTCACATATCAGGTATATTTTTACCATTTAAAATAATAGAAAATGTATCTAATCCCAAAATCTTAATCTGTGATTTCAAGAATAGTATTATGGGATCTTGGTGGTGAAGTTCATTGGTTACCATCCATAAAATTAAACATTAAGAAAGAACAGAAAATACATCTTTTGCTGATAGTCAAATGAAAGTTCCCCTGTGAATGTTTTGAGATTGCAATGAAATGTTTAAATTCATTGCATACCCAATATTTCGCTTCTGAACATGATTAGAATTTTATATTGCAATTAAATTCTCTTTGGTAAACTCGTATGTTAAGATGGAAATTTAGCTCAACTATACTATTTTCAACTAAACAGTTTAATAGCTCGTCAGTTTAAAAAAAATATATTGTTGAAGGACTAGTCTTTCATTTATTTTAACATGGGCTTTGTGTTCATGCCAGTGCTCCACAACTGGTGTAACAAAGATTGTGGTATGTACTATCCTGTGGTGGTGCATATAGAAGATCCTTTGCTGCTAATAAAACAGTATGGTTTTCTTTCTCACTATCTTAATGGTCAACCACCTGTCTTGACACACGAGTAGATAAAAATGTGTTGTGCATTGAGTAAAACATCTCTCGTGCTTTAACATTGCTTTTAAAAGTTAAGGAGGTAAGTGATTAAATGTACAGTATACTGATTGCATATGCCATGAGATTGTATCCAAAGCATTCATTCAGGTGGATTAAAAAGCAAGTCACACTGAATCAAGTTCAAATTGTAAATTGAAAAATGTGAAGTAATGGTCTGGTTATGATTTCGTGTGACACCAGCAGTGTACAGAATGAAATCCAGATCGCACAGTAGAAAGTGATACCAGTGTATTAACCAAGACCTTGTATTATATCCTCTCGCAGTCTTGTAGATCTCCTCACGTCTCCGATTGTTTACCACATACCAACACTAAGTAATTGAGATGAGAGTGAGTTGTCCAGTATTTTCCATAACAACAGACCTGATCTGTAGGAATTGTTAAACATTGTCACTTTTATTTAGGAGTACTACATAAACATTCAGTAAGGATACCATGCCTACAGGTTTATGCAGTTTTATGTAAACAACTTCCTAGAAAGCTAGTGACGTTTTATTTAACCAAGTAATATGTCTAAACACTCCCAATATATGTCAAAATTCAGACTCATTCCTTTAGGACGTGAAGGTATGTTCGGAACAGAAACTAACTGACGGCAGACTTCCCCAGTTCTTGGCAGTAATTTAACAGCAAAATCAATCTGGATCTGCAAAGGAGATTTGGTTATTGGACCCAAGCATCATGGATGCACTTAGTGTTGTAGTAATCTTCATAAGGATAAAGAACTAACAAAAGTGATAAAAAAAAAATACAGTGTATAGTATTGATGAAATGTTTTATTTAATGCCACTCGTTTTATTTACTGTAGCTCATGGTTAAGGTCTGTTTTGATAGAAAGGTAGGCAGCGATACCTGGTACGTAGCAGGGGATCTTTTAAAGTATAATTCAGACTGGATAGCACATACTGGAGTCTTGTTACACCAACTGTGGAATAATCTGGAATAACTCCAGCACAGTGGATTCGACGTGTAGAACTGATCTCGCTATCCACTGCACATGAGAAACGCTCTACCTCTGAGCTACGTCTCCTCTCTGATATCAAACAGTGTGTCTGAACCCAGACACTGTTATACTCGTAAATACAATATTTAATCTGTGTTCGATAACATAGCACACACAGTATGGCATGGGAGGGGAGGTGAAAACACTATCCTACAACAGTTTACAGCAGACCATATTATCTTGGTGGTAAAAAGGTATTTCCAAAATGTGTAGCCAGTCGCCACCGAGAGAGAAATGTTTTATTTAATTAATATTTAAGAGCCATTATTATAGTGAAAAAGTAAACCCACTACCATCAGTTAGGCTATTTTTTGCAATTAACAGCAAGGTTTTTTTTGTGTGTGTGTGTGTGTGTGTGTGTGTGTATGCATTAGATTACAGATAGGATATACCACAGTATATGCACTAGGCTGGAATGAGAGTCTGGTGGGTACACCAAGTGGGATCAATCTGACAACTGACTGTATCAAGAGCGATCTAACTGCAAAAAAATTAAACTGTAAATTCTGAAAAAGTCTTACGGATATAACTTGGTTATGTATTTTAATTTATGTATTTTAATTTATAAATTACATTTATGGGAACAATTTAAAAAAAATTTTAATGAACAATTAGGCTGTTATTCGTACGTCAGTGAGTTTTTAAAGTGTGTTTTGGGTGGGTTTTTTCTCTCCCTCTATTTCATTATTATTATTATTATTATTACTATTATTATTATTATTATTATTATTATTATTATTATTATTAACCACATAGTAAATGAGAACAAAAACAAGAATATTTACTTTATACTGAAATCAAATATTAAAAGGATAAAAGTATTGCTAATTGTAAAAAAAAATATTTTTCAGGTGTTTGTGTCTGATGTGGATCAAGAAATTATGCCTGTAAGTATATTGCTAAATTTAGCTTAGCTACATTTTTCAGGATCAGTTATGCAAAGGCACATTTTAAACAGCTATATTGGATAATTGATTTCTAGACTGATATTTAAAATGTGTAGTAAAAAAATTTAATAGTGTGTTTTTCTGTATTTAGTTACATAAAAAGTATGATAAAGTGTATTTGGTAAGTGTAGGCATTCAGATATGCCACTTAATGACCTTAAATATTTGCATATTTTATTATTTGAATAAAAGTGTTGGACAGATAAAACCGACACAAAACCCCCACATAGTAATGTTAGTTGTCTTATGATGTAGCAGTGCATTAGAAAATAAAACTGGTAAACTTACATAAAACTTTTTTGTAATGAAATTTTTTTAAAGCCATAATACGATTATCAATAACAGTTGTGTATGACTTTATAGATCTAAGGGGGTTGGCACAGTAGCCTAGTGGTGAATGGTCACAACTGACATGTGATGGATCTGATATGATTGAGCCACTACGGATTTTCATAATTAAAATGTTTCCGACGCCTATGTAACTCGATACAAATTTATTATTAAAGATCTGGGCTCCCCCAACTCCTCCGAAGGATGACAATGACATTTACATTGACCAGTCAATGTATTTCCTGTACGAGCCTAACATCATGACTGAGTCCCAGCTGCCTCCTGTGTACGTGAGGAAAGAACACAAGAAACAGAGGATTGAAACAGTTATAAGTGAGTCGTCTCTCTTTTGTGTGCTGTGAATGTTATTTTGAAGATACTCTTAATCATTTTGTATATTCATCAGTATCATTTTAAAAGGTGATTTTAAATCACCTGAACTTAATACCAGTAACAATATATTTGTTTGAATTACAATAAAAGCAGCTGATAAAAATTGAATTTAAAAAAAAAAAATTTAATTGAAATTAAGTATAAATTGTACTGTAAAGACTGTAGTTTTACTTTAGGCCTTAGTGTAATAAATTATTGCACAATGTGACATCTTTATTATACAAATATCATTTGTACATCTGGGGTATTATTAAAACTTGCACATAAATCTACATTTAATTTTTTTTTTTTTTTTAAATTTTACACCTTTTTCTTAATAAACTACATGACTTATTGTTTTGTGGTCAGGTAGCCACTAGGGATTTTTCTAATTAAATATTTCTATCACTGATATAATCATTAGTAAAAATGTGATGAGTGCATTGTTAAATAAAACAGATATATAAAGTAAGAATGTCTTTGCCTGCAGCCCGCAAACAGAAGCAGCGTAAAGAGGAGCAGCAGCCGCGAGCACCCCGGTCTCTGTTTGACCGGCCGACTGCCGCATTGCTCAAGATGCGGCGAGAGGCCAAGATAATGAAGCTGAAGCAGGGGCTCATCAAACCCTCGTACCGGCCTGCAGCGGCGGCCCTGCCCATCACCAGCTCCCAGTCGAAACCCGTCAATGTGATGGACCAAACACCAGACCATCCAGAATGGCTTATTCACGAAGACTGGGCACTGCTGCAGGTTGGTACTTTCACTGTATCAGAACAGTAGAATAGTATTGCTACTAGAGGCTGTATGGGAAAAAAATTAGGTATGTTTTGAAGATTTTGGGCTTCAATCTTTGTTAAAAAATTATTATTTTTTAAATCATTCTATATGAGATATACAACTAATGATGTGTCTTTTCTTTAAGGTTTATAAGCACTAGGCCTGATTCACCATCAGCTGTTTCTGTCTTGAATCTTTCTTCCATCCCCTCTCTCTTAGTAAATGGTTTCCTTCTGTTCTGCTGCAGGCCGTGCAGACTCTGCTGAACCTCCCGCTGAACATGATCATCGTGGCACCCGCCCACATCGCCAACTGGGACCTGGTGGCCGATGTGGTCAGCAGCTGCAGCCGCGTCTACCGCTCGCCCAAGCAGTGCCGCAGCCGCTACGAGAACGTCATCATTCCGCGCGAGGAGGGACGCATTCTCTACGACATCAGTCCCAGGAAGCAGAAGAAAACTAAAGGAATTTATAAGGTTATTGATTCTTAACATTTTCTGTGAGTTTGTAGGAAGTAATAAATTGTAGTGTTGGATGGGGGTACATGTACATATGACTTTGTTGATATCTAATCATTTTAAACTGTAATAATTTATGAAAAAGACCTGCAGCATCTTGAAAAATTATGTACTTCTGGAAAACATACTGTTGAGAATTACTCTACTTGATTCCTTATTAAGTTTTAAACTGTTTAGTTAGTAAATTCACTTCAAATGTTTTATTTCACCTCACTTGGTTTTGACCACTTTAAGGTTTTAAAATGTAAGTTTCTTGGGTTTTTTTATATTAATGTTATTCACAGGTTTTCATTGGTATTCACATGATTTAATGTTCTAAGCCACACTTTGTCATTCACCTCATCTCAACTACTGCTATTCACACATTTTCAAAATATATCTGTTTTGTTCTAGACAAAGAACAATCGGCCAATGAAAACGAGCCAGCTGTTCATTCAAGACGCAAACCACTCGGTGACCATGTTGTTCACACTGCGTTTTGACTCCATCAAGAGCATTGCCGCCAAGCGGCCGCCGACACTGCGCCAAACACTGGTGAACCCGACTATGAAGAACCCAAAACATGCGGCAGTGCTGCAGGAAAGCAACATCACATATGACCAGCCACTCAACCCACTGCAGGTCGCAGCCAACCGCGCCGAGAGAATAGCACGCGAGAAGAAGCAGAGTCAGGCTGTGAGTGATGATAATTATTAAACAATGCGCTCAACATGTAACTTTCAGTAAAATGTGATTCCATGTTTTGACTAAAGTGCTGTTATCTGAAATCAGTTAGTCTGTCTTAATGAACCAGTGGACTTTTTTCTCTTTTTTCTCTTTTTCTTTTTCCTCATAAACTTAAAGTCGTTATTACCATTATTATTTTATATAAAAATGCATCAGTAAACAAACAAGTTATTGAAATCATTGTTTTCTACCTTACTCATTCACTAACAGTGCACTTATTTCTTTGTCTGCAGGCCGCAGCAGAACAACAATTGGCCGCTCAGCGCACCCAGCAGACCCAACAGACCCAGCCCGGGGCAGCGGTGACCCCTGCACAGACTGGCAACACAGTGGGGGCAGCGGCGGCGGTCGCACAGACCATACAGCAGCTGCAGCCCACCGTGTCAGTCGGAGCCACCTCGGTCGTGGTGCGTGCTAGAGCTCTCAGGGCTTGGATTTGATTTAGTGCTTGGGCTATTAGTTTGGGCTAGTACTGATGTAGTTAATTCTATGGATCTTTGTTTTCATGTATGATATCATAATGGTGTGATGTGGATACACGTGTGTAATTTGTCATTTTAAAAATATTTTAGTTTTTTAATGTTTTTAATTTTCAGTAATATGTATGCTTTAATGGTTATTGTTAGCTTTTGATACAATATTTTTTTTTTTTTCGTACTTTAAACCAGTCTAAATTTGTGCAGCTTGGCATTTTAACTAAACCTTTATTAATATTGATGATTAGCTTAAGTCGGTGTTGTATTTTTTGCTAATGCTTTTGTCTCTCTAATTTAATTATGTATGAGTAATAGTGTTTACATACACTTTACAGCCTGCGGGTGCTGCTCAGAAGCTAGCTGTGGGGCAAGGTTTGACCTCGGTGTCAATAGCTCGGACTTTGACCGCTGGTGGAAACATAGTCGTCAACACCCAGGGCCAACGATCATCCAATGCATTTGCAGCGATCAACAAGCGCATGAGTCAAGCAACACCAACCACAATTGTATGTTTATATATATTTTGTGTGTTTAGGAGCTGATGGTATTGAGGAAATGTTTTTAGTGAATACATTTTTTCATGAATCCATTTTTTAAATGTGTATTCTGGAAAAATTATATTCATTTGTAGTTTCTTCTGACGGCCTTTTTTAAATCGGTACCTCAGACAAGCTTTTGTGGCATATATTGAATAACACAACCATTCAAAAATATTTCGAAGAAAATGTTACTACACAATAGAAATAAATATCAACCTGTTTTCATTAAAATTAAGTTTGATCAGAGGGTTTATTTGATGTACATACATTGTTGAATGTTGCAGGCTGTTGGTGGAAATCTGACCCAGGCGGTGCGCGCACAGACCACTGGTACTCCTCTAGCAGTGCATGAAATCACCACAGTAACAACCCAGGCACAGGTCACTGGACAGGCAACGGTCCAACGAGCAGCAACGGCGTCCGGCAACCTGACTGCTGCCCAGCTGACAGCCACACAGAGGATTCATCAGATCCCAGGCACAGGTGAGATCCTACTGGGTTTTAGATTTTCCTACAGATTTTAGATTGCAGTACAATTTCTAATCATTTAACTAGAAAGTGCAGTACAAATCATTTTAACTAGTAAATGTACACATTTTAAAAATTATTGTGAATATTTCCGTCCAAGATGTGTGACATTACCTTGTATTTAATTTTATTTGCATTTCTTCAATAATAAATAAAGCAGGATTTTTTTATTTTTTTTACCAACCGAAGTTAGTTATTTCATGTTCCAGGCAGTGGTGGATAATTAGTATGTACAATACATAATCACAGATGAAATGTTGAACACATTAAACAAAATATTTCGAGGCACCTTTTTGGTGCCTGTGTGATTTGCAGTTGATCTAGCCACTAGATTTTTTCTTATTAAAATATTTCAGACGTGATATAACCATTAATGAATGTGTG
>JAUTBW010082190.1:0-10452 GCA_032361425.1 Peltospira smaragdina
GATTTGCTTCGAGCAATATTCTAATGTATTAAAAACACCCCAAAATATAAAGCAACAATTAATCTAAGATTTTTTTTTAAAATTAAATTTTAGTAATCCATATATTGAACTTGAAGCTGAAAAAAAATCCTAAAATGTAAGCGCTTTGAAAAAATCCTGGGGAAAGCCCTGCAAGGTATGCCAGGGAAACAAGTTTTAATGATACTAGGACTTCTGACTTGTTTTCAACTCTTTTGTAGTGCTATTATGTAGCATGATTTCAGCATAAGTGGTGATGTTCTTTTTACAGGGATTGATAATGTTTTGAAAAATAATAAAAAATGCCTCTGTGCTGTCTGTAGTCCACACATGTAGTCTGTGGTATCTTCTGTACTACCACGTTGATCATGAAATCCCATCCCGACTTGCCTGTTTTTTGTTTTTTTTTCTAATGTAAATGTTTTCGATGTCAATATAGTAATATAACCACACATAAAAATTTGTGGAGTGCATCATTAAAAAAGATAGAAAAGAAAAAATGAAAAGAAAAAACAATGGGTTAAAATTAACCTTGTTTAAGTTGAACCATACACATACAAATTTGTAGATTCACATTAAATAACAGGCAACCTCTACATATCTTAGTAACCAGCAACCTTTTGCCAATTTATTACTAACCAGTTACAGACATAATATTTTAAGTTTTCTGTCATGTGTATTTTTATATCCATTAGAAACATTTGAAGATTTGATGTAACAATCATAGGACATGTGGTATTGTACCCAACATATTATAGATATAAAAAAATTCCCACCACTAAATTATTTTAAGATGCACTCATTAATGGTTATATTGGAAACAATTTATTACAACAATCCCTAGTGGATCACTAAACCTTTGAGGTGCTCTTAATATTTATAAAAATCTGAGCAAACAGAATCTCTGAAACCAAGTGTTAAAAATCAAAATATATATTAGTGCTCAAGTATTTGTGGAGTAATACTCATAGTCATAATAATAGTGTATCAAATAACTATTTTATTTATTTATTTATTTATTTATTTATTTATTTATTTATTGACATAATGGGTACTTGAATGGAGTATCATAACTTCCCCTAGTTATTCCAGTGAATACTGATATCAGTAATATTGCATTACATTTCAAATTGTTAATTGTATTAATTTTTATTTCTTACAGAGTAAATACATTGCAGAATGTATAGACGAAATCAAGCAAGAATTAAAACAAGACAACTTGGCCGTGAAAGCAAATGCTGTCAACAAATTGACCTATGTAAACATTTCTTTTGTACCATATTTCAATCTAACCTTTAGACTAACTACCAGATTAATTTTAACAATAGGGTGCAGAAATATATTTGTTCAGCAGGTTGAGAATGTGTTGGTGTTTTAATATGTTGTAAACCTAATTTAACATATATTGACTTTTTGTAGTTGATTATAAATAATTGTTTTACTATTGAAAAATATGTTATAACTAAATTGGTGTTTATTTTGTTGTTTATGCTAGCATGGCCACATATTTATTAGAGAGCTATATTATTTATAGCATAGTATGGACTTCTGTTAATAGGACGACATCATCCAATCAGTTATGAAGTGTAAAATACACCAAAATTTATTAATGCATTACTTAAATGCTTTATATTATTATAAATATTGGATTTTAAAAGTTATTTCAGTAGAGTTATAGGATTTGCTACTTTGTATTGATAATCAGGATTTGATTTGTTTCAGCAACTTTGATAATCAGAACTTTGATTTTTTCCAAATTAAAGAAAAAAGGATTTGTGACAAATCCTTTATAAAATTATATACTAAGTTTTGTTTGATTTGTTTTTAGCTTCAGATGCTTGGGTATGACATTAGTTGGGCTGCTTTCAATATAATTGAAGTTATGAGCTCAACAAAATTTACGTTCAAGGTAAGACATTGGTAAAACTTGTAATTTAATTAATATCACAACAAAATTAGAGAAAAACTAAGATACTAATGTGTCTTAAAGAGTAGAAACTGTTTAGTTAGTTGTATGTTTTAACCTCTGTTTAAAAGGTAAAATAATTTGGCTGATTAAATAATTTGTGTATGTAAGTAATTAAAACAGTTCTCCTAAATTTATAGTTTTATGTGTTGTTGTTTTTAATATAAAACCAAAACAGTAATCTTGTTTATAAATTATAAATATATATAATAATACTTCTTTTTCTTTTTTCCCCAGCGAATTGGATACCTGGCTGCATCGCAGTGTTTTCATGATGGAACAGATGTACTCATGTTAACAACCAACATGATAAGAAAGGTACAAAATTAACTTATCTAAAATACATGTTTGTGTGATATATCAATGTTTTAATCATGCTTCTATTTATGTTAGTAGATTTTTACTTATTACTTGAATAAGAGTCAGATGTAAAAATATATTTGATAAATTTAAACCATGTTGTATAAAACAAATCACATTTTAAAATTCATACACCTATATATCTGTGAACTAGATATTATGCTTAGTTTTATTGTTAGCTTGCCCTATTGCAGTATTGTCTTCAATGAAAAAGAGGTAAACAAGAGAATCGTATATACAGTTAACAGTGCATTAAAGAAGTTATTTTTCTATTTGAATCAAGTCTATTTTAAGCATATGTGGTTTTGAGTAATAATTGATTGTTTGTTATATTGTGCTAGTGTGTGATGTGTTGTTGTTTAATTTATATCTGCTTTAAGATAATAGTGATTTTGTCTTTGTGTTATTACCAGGATCTCAGCAGTCAACAGATGTATGATGCTGGGGTGGCTCTGAATGGTCTTTCATGTTTTATAACCAGTGATCTTGCCCGCGACTTGGCAAACGATATAATGACTCTGGTAAGTCGTGCATGGAAGTGTGAACAGTAAATGTGGTTAGGTCAGCCACTGAGTAAAGCATAACACATTAACATTAATTTTATAAAATTTAATGATGTATGCAACTTATTTTTTATTAAAGGTTCGATTGGTGTCAGAAACACCTTAATTTGAAAAATTAATAGTGGCTACCAGAAAGGTATAGATTCCAGATTGACTGTGTGTCAGGCAAGTGCTTTTATCACTATGCTATAGAGGCACTCAAATCATAACACAGTCAAAGGTACCTTTCTGATGTGCATATTTTTCATGATATTTTGTGTTGAGCTTCTTGTGTTTTCTTTATGAGAAAAAGGGAGCACACATGTTAGCACTAAAGTTATTTTCTTAAAGAAAAAAACTGCCCACAAATTGCACATTATGTGTGTGCTTTCCATACTGGGATCTAGCTGTCACCTATATAACCATGCCTCTTACAAGTTGAATAAGATCATTTCTAAATATAATTACGGAAACTTTCTGACTACTGAATTATTTTTTGTAAAAAGCAGTGTTAGTGGGTGCACAAACAAATAGGAAAAAACATAAAATAATGTTCATATGTGAATTGGTACAAATTATTTTCGGTTATGTTTTATACCAGTTAAAACCTATCAAAACTGAAAAAAAAAAAATACAAAGTCAGCTTTACTTATTTACGTTAGAAGCTAGATGTCTGGAAAATCATCCATTATTAATAATCCATGCACTTTGTTGACTCCAATTTTTTCCTGAAACCAACTTCGATGTTAAATCGGCCAATTCACAACTTTTGATGTGCATGAAACGATCGAAATTGCCATCATATTAGCTGATTCAATCAGCTATCAATTCCACAAAGTGATCGTAACGTTCCGCCATTACTGTCAAACGAAAACACCCAAAGAAAATTGCATTTTTAAATCAAACTTTCTTAATATTTTTGAAAAAACAAACGAAAAAAACCCATAGCACTAAATACCGTGACCCATTTTCTGTTGCCTGGGCATGCACACTAGATATTTCCGGTTGTGAAATGGCGTGGAAAATCGTATTAAAGGGACACACTATGATCGGCAATTGCTGATTCGGCTTTCATGGCATTGGGCGAAATATCGCGCCTGCTGTAGTCAGAAGGTTAAACATCAGTACTCTCCCTAACACTAAAACACTATTGTTTGATACATGATTCTAATGTTCTGTGTTTTCAGATGGCCTCATCTCGCCCTCACCTGCGGAAAAAGGCAGTTCTCATCATGTACAAGGTATTCCTTCAATTCCCGGAGGCACTCCGGCCTGCCTTCCCCAGACTCAAGGAAAAGCTGGAGGACCCTGATCCAGGTGTGTGTTAAAACCAATTTTTCAAGAACTAGATTACAGCTAGTGGGCCATTTGAGCCAGGGATCTTACTCGCCCTCAAAACGAAAGGTGTCTGTTGAAGCATGGAATTTGGATAGGACCCAGTTTCAAAGCACTGTGTGTTATATATTTCAACAGCAAGTGTGCAGTGGTTTTTGCCGAACTGGTGCTTGGATTAACCAATCTAAATAAATAGTAAAATTATTGAGACTGGCCTTTAACTGGCCTGAGTAATTGTTTGTTTTCGACCTCAGGCTCCATGCTTATAAACTTTAATAAAGTCCAGTCTTCATGTCATAGGAACACCATTCAAATAGCATATGTTAAAGCCTAGACTTTAACCTTCTGACTACTGAATTATTTTTTGTAAAAAAACGGTGTTAGTTGGTGCACAAATACAATGTTTTCGCTTATTTACTGAATAAAAAATTAGGTAAAAATATAAAATAATTTTGTATGTGAATTGGTACGAATTATTTTCGACTTTTTTTTTCATGTTTAGATAACATTTTATATGATTTAAAAACGATCGAAATTTCAAAAATAATCTACGAAGTCGGCTTTACTTACGTATGTTAGAAGCTAGCTGTCCGGCAAATCATCCATTATTAATAATCCATGTACTTTGTTGACTCCAATTTTTTTTCTGAAACAAACTTCGATGTTTTGTCTGCCATTTAACAGCTTTCAATGTGCATAAAACGATCGAAATTACCATCAAATTAGCTGATTCAATCAGCTATCAATTCCTCAAGGTGATCGTGATGTTCCGCTATTACTGTCAAACGAAAACACCCGAAGAAAACCGCGTTTTAAAATCAAAATTTTAAAATATTTTAGAAAAAACTAACGAAAACAAACCATAGCCATAAGCACATTGGCCTATTTCCTGTTGCTTGGACATGCGCACTAGACGTTTCCGGGTGTAAAATGGCGGGAAAATCATATTAAAGGGACATACTACGATCGGCAATTTCCAACTCGGTTTTCGTGACGTTGGGTGAGATATCTCGCCTGCAGTAGTCAGAAGGTTAAGTTATATAAGCAGAGGGCCAGGTTTGAATGTGGTATCATGATATGTGATCCTGGATTAATCTACAGTGTTTGCTTTTGTTGTAGGTGTGCAGTCGGCTGCAGTGAATGTGATATGTGAACTTGCTAGGAAAAACCCAAAGAACTATCTGTCTCTCGCTCCACTCTTCTTCAAGCTGATGACCAGTTCCACCAACAACTGGGTGCTCATCAAAATCATCAAGCTGGTGAGTGCTGGGTACATCTGACATTGTTTCTGATGTCCACGTTGTTTTGCAGGTGTAATCTAACATGTATTTGGGGCTTGTTACTAGCCCCATTCCCGTAAAGTGTATTTCCAATTTGTATTCATTTTTTTATTTATCATATTTTTGTAACTCCTATTTCCTTTATATGAAATAAATTTCCTAAATCAGTTTAAAGGGACTCTAGAAAATTGGTTTAGACTAGACTCTGATTTATAACAATACTGACATGATGGTATCTGTAAATATTTTAGAATAGATACAAATTATATATTTGACAAATTGCACAAGTAACAGAATAAGGTTTGTAAAAAAAAAAATTGTAACTTAAAAAGACATTGTATAGCTACTGAATGTTTTGAATACCGTTTCTGCATTTTATATAGAGATTGGTACTTGAATTAGCCATATATTAAATAAAATAATAATTCCAACTGAGTGGACTGAATATTTTTTTTTAAAGCCGTATAGGAGGCGTATAAGCCATAAAGTCAATCTTAAAATATACTTTAATTTTGTAATAATTTGGTGGCCCTAATCTATAAATTGCTGGCCATGGATATTCGGCCAGCATATTCCCTACATGTCATAATAAGAGTTACTTGCCTTTCAGTTTGGTGCTCTGACTCCTCTAGAACCGCGACTGGGCAAGAAGCTTATTGAACCTCTCACAAACCTGATCCATAGGTATGTATTTGTTTCAAGTACCCTTGCTGCTAAGAGTAGCCTTTGTGGCAGCAGTGGCTTTCCTTTTACACTTGCTCATGCAAACATCAGTTTTATGAAACGTAGCAGTGAGGTTTGAGTGACCTTCTTTATTTTTTATATATTTTTTTTATATTATATATATATATATATTTTTTTTTTTTACCCACAAAAATTAATTCAACAAATACAAGTTTGCTTTATTAAGTCCTTTACACCTATCATCAAATTAAGTTGCATGCATTATTTGTAAGTGTCGTGGGTGGCTCGGTAGCCTAGTGGTGAAAGAGTCAATCTAAAATTATTCCTGTCATTGAACAACCAGGGCTTTTTTAAATTAAAATGTTTTCCCGATACCAATATAAGCGTACAAGGTTTTTGTACTATTCATTTTGATTAATTTTTCAGTACATCTGCAATGTCTTTGCTGTATGAATGCATTAACACTGTGATAGCAGGTAAGTTGGATAATATTATTTAGTTGAATTTCAAATCATAGCATATGAGCCAATTTTAAGTTTTCTGTAATAATCTTTTATCATATATAAAATGTATTATTCTGTATTATAGTGCACTGGGTCATCAAAAAAGAAAGAAAAAGGATTTTTTTTTTTTCCCAGTTATTATTCAGATGATTAAATGTATGTTCATAATTCTCACGCAATAATTTTTGTATTCATTTTTCTTTTAAGTTATGATGTATGCTCACATGCTGTTTTTATTAAAACATTACTTTGAAATTATTTTGTTACTTTGTGTTATCATATAGTTTTTGTGTCTGCAGTGAACTCATTTTGTTTCTTTTGAGTAAAAGATAACTGTTGCACATATATCTAAGGTTTGTGGTATGAGTTTTATAGTTAATTTTCATAATTTCAGCACGAACAACTTTATTAATGTGTGCTTTTTCCTTTTTAATGTGTCGTTTAAATAATTTCTTTTTATTCTGTTATAATTAAAACAAAAATATAATGGCTTATTTGCGGATTAAAAACATTAGTTTTTTTAAATCTATGTTCAAAATGTCTATGACTTAACAGTAAATAACTTCATACTGAATATATTTTAAAGAGCATTGTTAACTATTTTATTTCAGAATATAGGATATAATGTTATGTAGACATGTAGTATTAGTAGTAGTAATAATAATAATAATAATAATAATAATAATAATAAATATTATTATAATTATAATTATAATACAAAATTTCCAAAACTTGCTGTTCTGCTCGTGTGTGTGTGTCATTTATTTTTAAACTATTATTTTTTACATTGCATGTAAATACATTACTTTTGAATTACAAACCATTTTATGTGAGCGCTGCACTTATGGATGTAAATTAAAAAAGCTTATTTGCTTTGTATGTTCCACAATTAAAACCATATTTGAATTTTTATTTTTTACACACACAAAGAAATAACTAAAAAGAAATGGGACCAGTATTTTGATTCAGTGTTTCATTTTATGACTGTAATATTATTGCAGTGTAATACTTATTAATGCACAATATTTTTACTTTTTGTGTACTTTTATCACTAATTTGTATCTAACAATCTCAGCACTAGTTTAAAAATTATATGCAGTTAAAATATGAATTAACAAAGTAAATACTTTGGTGTTCTGGTGTGTGTGTGCACGTGTATATGTTTGTGTATTTTTAGACATGTAGTATTAGTTTGTTCTCTTTTCTTGTTTATATATGAATGGAAACTTAACAACTAGCTGTAAACATTTTTAATTTAGAATTAAAATAAATTTAATATCTTGTTAATAGTATTTTATTATCAATATTTTGTTGTTGTTATTAGAATATTATTATTATTATTATTATTATTATTATTATTATTATTATTATTATTATTATTATCACTTCCTACTAAGGTTTACCACAAACCTCAGTTATATTGTGTAACGTACATGTATGTATGTACTTAAATGGAGTTTCACTTTTAATAGTAAAAATTTATTGGTATATTCCTACGAAGCATAAATATTAATATTTCAAAACACAAAATCTGACTATCAGAAGTTTGAAATGTTATACTGTAATTCATTGATGTAATTTCTCAATATTTGTTAATTATATATTTAAAAAGAAGTGAAACACTGTCCCTAAGAATAGGTTGCAAGTTGAAAATTGTTTTAACAATTCAGAATAACAGATTTTGATTTAGTTGTCTTAGATTACAGAATGGCAGTATAAATTGTTTACATCAATTAAGGATTATTTTAGCAAAATACCAAATGACTAACCTCAAAATTAAAAGTCTGCTGAAAATAATTAATTCTTCATTGTGGTTTATTATGTTATATTTCATTATATTTCTGCGTGTGTTGCCTATAAAAAAAAACGTGATTCACTGCTGACACATAATGATTTCTCTCCTCTTACTTACAGTACTCATTTCTATATCTTCAGGCATTCCCAACCACACCGCCTCCATCCAGGTACTTTTAGTTTATTACATTGTGTAGCAATCTGTTTACCTGATGAACCAGAATTTCAGTTTGTAAGTGCTAGAAAGAGAAGGTAGGGATTTATGCAGGCATTTTGCGGTAAAGCACATACTCTTTCCCTTTCCTGGTACCAACATTAGACTGCATCCTGGAAGCAGGTGACACTGAAATTTCCCTCTTTATATGTAAATTATTTAACATCACTGCATTTTGCATGCTATTCAATTTCACATCAGGATTATGCTGAAAATAATGATAATTTTAGTCCCATCAAACCTTAGTTTAAAAACCTGTTAAAATCCCTACATGGTAATAAAAATAAGAATAAATATATATCTGATTCTCTAGTTGGTAATAAAAATATTTAATAATGCAGACTAACAAACGGTTTTCAAATTTGCAATAAATGTAAAATGAAAACCACCTAAAAACAACCAACCTCAAAACTTTTCTTTTAAGGTAAATGTTTATTCCAATTGAAATAACATATTTTGAAGTTTATTTGTGTTTTGATAATTGAAATTCTGAGTTCACTCATGGTTTATGGGTTGTTATGACTCGCTTGCTCCTGTAAAATAATATTTCATATGGTGTTGGAAATAACTATTGGTGGATGGTGTTGCACATTGTTTTAATATATTTTAATTAGCTGCTGGGAACCATGTGTTAAGGTACTATGTAGAAATTTCTTGTATCCAAACACTTAAAAATGGCATAATATGTATAGGAGTTAACAGAAATAAATTGTAATTTATAGATGATTTTTTTCTTCTGTATTGCAATATAATTCTGAATCATTTTAGATTTAACACTAATCAATGTTCTGTTAAATTATAACCTTCACTAACCAAAATGAAAAACCCCAAAATGTACCCTGGTGTTTATTAAATCATAAATGTGCACCGATGTAAATTAATCCCATTTTTTTGTTCACAATTTGTATAGGTTAGTTATCTGTTTCTATTTCTTATTGATATGTATTTACTAAATTTGTTTGTGTGGATCATTAAGTTATTTGTCATTGTTATGTATATGCTATTTTATATCGGGGTCATAAAGGCAGTATCCACTCATTGTGACTGTTACTAGCTATCCCTGTGGCAGATTTGTTCTGTAGTGTTGATCCGAGCTGTATTACTCATGGAAAATGTGTTAGTGTTTACCAGCCATTATTCCTTGCTGTATGTCACAGCTTGTGTTTAAACCCATCATATGTATAAACTAGTGATTAATATAAAGTTAGGATTTCTTTAATAATGTAGTTTTTTCCTATTTAATTTAATTTAATTTAAAAAAAATAAAAAAAATAATGTTTAATTTTTTTAATTTTTTTCCCCCTTTATTTTCTGTTATAGTGTACCTTTTAAAACAATTTTTAGAACAAAACATATTTAGTCTTCTGTAAACTGATGCATCTTTTTGTATAGTATTCAAAATAGAAGTGTTAATTAATACAACTTGGGTACAGGATCTGTTGAAATGTTATTTGTGGTGATGGCTTATACCTTGTCTGTGGTGGTCTGTATAATTGTTTCATGAACACTGTTAACAATCATTGCTTAGCATAGTTCCAGAATATGGTACTAGTGCTGTCCCATGTTGTTAGCTATTGGCTAGGTTCAGTGTAGCTGTCTTTCCCTTGTGCTAAAGGCATGCAGTGCACATATATAAGAGTTTCCATCTGGAGTATGTATTTAAAAAAAAAAAAAAATTTTTTTTAGTTTTTATTATTATTATTATTATTATTATTATTATTATTATTATTATTATTATTATTATTATTATTATTAT
>JAUTBW010082301.1:0-10450 GCA_032361425.1 Peltospira smaragdina
TGGCAGCTTGATACGTTGCTTCTGTTACTTTTATTAAGAAACGTTAACATTACGGCCAATGTAATTTGATTTGGTCCAATCACACCTTAAGTAAATTTAGAGATGGGAGTATAGACAATGAGTGTTGGAAATGATGGACGAGTTGATGGACGTATAGATGGAATAATTAATGATAGAAATCTGCCCTATGAATGCATAAATGATTGGTATATTGGTGAATAAATTAATTAATATTATGATAGTTGGGAAAGGGACAGGGAAAATGCTTTTCATGTAAATTAGATCCACTTAGATCCAAAGATTTCACTCTGAAATGGTTAGCAACTTTGTCTGAGGTAGTTGGTTAAATAATAGTTGGTTAACTGGATAGATATTGTATTTTTCAGTGACACACTCAACACTTCATATTGACATCAGAAACATTTACTTGGAAACCTTGTGGTAACTAAGAGGGATCGAAATAGAGGGATGGATGCATGGAAGGCTAACTGATAACATAAAACTGTTATAATGTTGTGCTATCATTAGTTATGACCATTTAACAATATCCTATGGAGCATTAAAATTGATTTGAAAATTAGAGCCATGAAGGATTAATTTAGATTAGAAATGTATCAGTAATTAAGAAAATAGCAAATTTGTGGTAAGGACACATCAGCATTCTAAAAGTTATTAGATTTGAATATATCATAGAATGTAGAACATGGAGACATGCTGATACGATGTAGTGGCAGTTGTATAAATGAAGACAATTTCCATGCAAAACATAATACACTGCATGTCACTCACACTCAACCATTTCACCATGCAGCCACTGATAGCCTAGAGAAACTGTCAACTAAGAGTTAGATGAAGTGAATGGGTTAATTTTATCACGCTATCAAGTAATCGGGTAAAGTAGTGGTAATGGACACACATTGAGCTACATGTAGCAGGCTCTCACAACTTCCCATTCACCACTTTCCATGAAGGTTATTAATACAAAGGAATACATCAGGGGAATAGCAATGGCTGATTAATAAACTGATAATCAGTGCGATACTGTTTGGTCTGATATTGGCAGCCTCTGTGACACCTTGTATTGGTGTTCCTTTTTTCCAGTTTGCGGTTTCCTCAGTAGCCTAGTGGTGAAAGCACCTGCATGTCATGCAGTCAGTCCGAGATCGATCTCTGCCAGGGAACCACTTGCTTTTTTTTTCTTATTAAAATGTTTACCAGTGCTAATAGATCTGTTAATAAAAATATGTTGATACATTGTGAATTAAAAATAAATAAATTATTAAATACTATTTCCAGTTCAGCAATCTCATTAAGAACTTAAATATATCAATTTTCATTGACATTTATTATTTTCCATATTATAGAAAGTGACAATCTAATAAAATCAGTAGTATGGAATTTTCTAAGGTTTTTAGTTTAAGCATGTAAAATATATAATATGTAATTTATTATGATTAAATTTCTGTTACAATCATTGCAGTTTAAGCATTTCTCATTGGTTAAGCCATCAACAATGATGTTATTTCAATTCTTGATGAACAAAAATACATTGTTAGGGAACTTTAAAAAAAAAAAAAAAACCCTGTACATTGTCAACATTATTTAATAATAATTATGATGTCATTTTAAATATTTTATTTAGTATTGTTGAGCATTAGTGTGCAGTGGTTTCCCAGAATAAATGAAAATGAAACATAAATGTATGTGTGCACCAAATTTATTTATAAGAATTGTCCCTGTTCTTTTTTAGACTCATTGGGATGTGAACAAAACCCAGAAACATTTGTAAACCTTTGTATGAATGGCTTCACTAACCTCTGCACAGTATTAATATCTGTCTAGGACAGACATCACAAATAGCTGAAGTGTGTTCCAGGGACAGCATGCTTAAACCTTAATTGAATGTAAGCATGAAATAAAGTTGAATGGAATGTAATGAGTATCAGATGTTGCTATATGATTCCATGATCATATATAATGGAGTCATTGATTTTTTTTCGATTTTTTTCTCGTCTTATTTTCTTGTAGTCATTACCTATTTCTTATTTGAATTACAATTTATTTAATCTATAGATATTTTTCCATTGTTTGTTTTTCCTGTTCCATGGACCTATTTCCTAATGTCTGAAAACCACTTAGTGTGAAAACCCTTTAACATCAATACAACAGTTGTACTTATATAGAACAGGACCCAATTAATCATTAACAGCATTCTCAACATCAGCCACACATGTACTGTAAGTAACTCTACATTCACAGTTCACTGCTTTATTTATTAATTATCTCAGTTGCTGTTTTATTTTAACTGGAAACAATTGCTGTACAATATAATTGATTACATGCTTTAATGACCAGTAGAAATGTCACACACACACACACACACAGAGAGAGAGAGACAGACAGACAGAGACAGATAGAGAAAGATAGGGAGGGTGGGAGGGAGAGAAAGAGAGACATACAGAGGGATATTTATATTATAAATTTCTATAAGCAGCATAATTATATGCTATGGATAAAAATAATGTAATTATTTTAAATGGAAATAATTACTTTGCAGTCTAATTATATGCTTTATTAGCGTAATCACTTATATGTAAGTATACATTACATTTAATATCTCCATGGCAGTATCATGGCTGTAAATCAAAATAACTGGAGAGTGGGACATAGTTCAGTAGTAATCACATTTGCTCATGGTGCGGTGGGTCATTAGATCGATCCCACATGATGGCCCCTTTGGGTTATTTCTCCTCCAGCCAGTGCTCCATGACTGGTGTATCAAAGGCCATGGTATTTGCTGTCCTGTCTATGGGATGGTGCAAGTAAAAGACCCATTGCTGCTGATCAGAACGAGCAGCCTATGTGGCAGCAGCAGGTATCCTTCCTTACTACCAAAATGGTCCTTTACCATATGTCTGAAGCCATATAACCATACAGCAATGTGCTGAGTGCATTGTTATATAAACATTTCCTTCCTTCCAAAATAACTGCAAAAGATTACCCTGCAGTAGTTAGAAATGTGAGTTACATACAATATATACCATATTTGAAATCATCATGACTAACATAAAAATACAATAGTTATTTTCATCAGAAACAAATGCCATTTATTATCATTAAAATCAAGTTTCCCAGAAATTTCATAGTTCTATGTAAATATAGATAGAATTTAAATTTACAAAATCATTATATGGGTACAGAAAAAATTATGTAATCATTATTTCAGTGGAAACAGATTCTGAAAGCAGTGGGTTGTAGTCTGTCAGTAGAGAATCTGCTCATGGTGTATTGGTAACTGGATCAATCTCAACTGTTGGAGCCAGTGAGCTCCTTTCTATGGGAGAGTGGAACTGAAAGATCTCATGCTTCTAATTAGAAAATTAGAAAATGTAGTAATGGGTTTCCTGTATCATTATCAGAATGATCCTTAACAGTATGTTTGACACCATATACTGTTCCAGTCAGTGCTCTACAACTTGTGTAACAAAGGCTGTGGTATGTGCTAGCCTGTCTGTAGGATGGTGCGTAAAAATACCCTTTGTTACTATTGGAAAAGAGTTGCCCATATGGCAGCAACAGGTTTCTGTGCTCTATGCCATAGTGGTCTTTAACCATATGTCTGATGTCATATATAACCATAGATAAAGCTTTAAGTGTGTCATTAAATAAAACATTTCTTTAACTAAAAAAAAATTGTCAGATGTTTGAGTGTTGAAGCTAATACATAACTACTGCAGTGGCAGAACTTAGTTGTCAGCTAACTTGTGTAGCGTTCATTGATTTTGCTGTTGTTCACCATTAGCGCCGAAGTCCTATCGAACCATTCTCACTTGGTATTTGATTGGCACAAGAAATAGTCCAGTTTTAGATTCCTTCACAGTAAGATACCATAACATATCAGGTATGTAGCATTCATTTTTAATTAACAGTGTTAAATAAGTTAGTACATACTGTGTTATCATGTTCATGGTTGTAAAATTTGTTTCAAGTTAGTTTTGGTTTCTTATTGGTGTCTGGTTAATAACTATCCTTATATAAAACTTTGATTTATTTCAAGTTATATTTATATATTGTCATGTTTTGTCCTTTTGGTTCTGAGATTTTATTATTGGGAATTGTTAGATTTACATTTCATTTATTTATTAAGCAAGTTCCATTTAGCGGTTAGTGAAATCTGTTGACAGTTCATGACATGCATTTGCAGGTCTAATCACACGTGCTTTTAGATTTACTTATAGCACAGACACAAAATGCTAGGGTGAGAGTCTGTGCTTTAGTTTTTTCAAATTATTAATTTGTAAATTGTTTTGGTGGTATTTTTTTGGTAGGTTTTTTGTGTTGTTTTTTCACTGACATATTCTTAATTGTAACGGTTGCATTTATGTGATGAAAGTCACAGTGCACCTCAAATGAGATAATAATGTAATTCACTGTGGATTTTTGTTAAAGAAAATTTAAGTTACCAATAAGAAATTATGTTGAATACAGATACATAATAAAATATATAAACAAATAAATAAGTAAAATGAAAGAAAATAGATATATAGAAAGAAAAAGAGACAGTATAAAAATAAGTATATAAATAATTGAAAATAAATAAATAAATAAATTGAATAAAAGAGAAAAGAGAAAGGACGGTAAAAGAATGAAAAATAGAAATGTAGCTTGCTGTTTTCTACTTTGTTCAGTAGTCTCATACTGGCCGTGCTGCAGACTGGAAGTCCCGGCACTGTCGTGTTGTAAGAGGATTAACAGTCTGGCTCCTACTGTATTAGTGTTATAACAGCAATATCCCACTTATGCCTTATGTAATAATTGTTGACATTTTCATTTAGTTACTAAAAATATTTGTTGACAACAATTCGCTAATATGTTATTTTGGTGACATTGATCATTGATTTGTTTATTTGTTAGTATCAGTCAATTCACTGAAATATGCACTGGAACAAATAAATTTACCCAACCACCCACATGAAGTAATTCTCCAACTTGTCCTATCATCTACCCACAGTGATTGCCATGAGCAAACTCGAGGAAAGCTGTCCTGTAATAGTTTAACATGAGTAATCAGAAAATGTTTCAAATAAAATGTATAATTAAAAAAAAACCCTCATTGACTATAGCTCTCTGTCTGTCTGTCTGTCTCTCTCTCTCTCTTTCTCTCTCTCACTCTCTCTCTCTCTCTGCCTCCCTCTCACACTCTTTTTGCTATTTCTCTCTTTTATTCTCTGTTTTACACACACACACACACACACACACACACACACACACACACACACACACACACACACACACACACACACACACACACAGGGAAATGGGGACATATTCATAAATACCCACATATGAATATACTTGTTTGCACAGACACACAGATACACACACAAAAAAACATATAAATTCATAATACCACATATGCAATACCCATGCACCCCACACACATTGGAAAAAGTAGTCTTTTCAATTTCATAATAGTCCTTATCTAATTGTATGATGCCATATAACCATAAATAAAATGTCTTAAGTGAATTTCTATTTCTTTTTTTTCCCTGTTACAAAGGTGGGCTACCAAATTATTGTGATGCACAAAATTATAATCTTAGACAGTTGGTAACGATAGTAACAACAATTAAACATACTTTACAAATTGCTACTTGCAAGTTAATAATGAACAATCTATAAACAAACACATATTAGTATAATCACACATCTTCAGTTTGAGTTGGCCAAATCCTGAAAATGCTTAATTCATCTAATTACAGTGATAATTAATTGGTCAGTCCTGAAAAAATACACAAACAATAACGCAAAGTGAATCAATTGTTATTAGTTGCGGTCAGTGACATCAGCTGAATATTTAATGAACTGTTGTCTTTTAGACTCACCAGTTAGTTGAGCATCAGTGTAAGAGACTTTTATTCTTGAAGTATAATGACAGTTAATTAGTTTACTTGATTGTTAGTTTTTCTTTGTAAACTGAAGAGCAAAGATTTCAGAACATTTACAGAAGTACTTCTGTAATGTACACTTGTCTTGATTTGAAAAAAGAGAATACTTTTTATGGTTTTATAAAAGGTATTTAAGTTTTATTTCAAAGGGGGAAAAATATTGGTACTTTATGAACATATTATTTTATAAAACAACATTCCAATATTTACCTAGTAGAAAGTATTTTTAATTATTGAGAGATCTGTTATCTTAGGATCCATTATCTTTTTGTGTTTTTCTTTATTTGACCTAGTGTTGCATGACATTCATCAAATGTTGTGGTATGTACTGTGGGGAAATGTATGTATTAAATCCTTCATTAGGAATGGTAGAAAGTGGTATGTACCCCATAGACTACAAGTTACAAATCACAAAACCTTTGACATGTAATAGCCAGTGGTTAACAAAATGAGTATGTCTTGGTGTTGCTTTTAAATAAAGTGATATTCAAAGTAAAACAAAAGATAAATTTTTGTAATCACCCCTCCTGCTCATAGGTTTAACCTATGGATGGATGGCCAGACCATTGTGCCATGTAAATCGGATTTCTTCAAGTGTATTGAACCGTTTTGGGACTGATGAAGGAATTAACCCAATTCCACACAAAGACATTGTACTCAATATCCCGTCTTTATTTAATTACTTTTTTCCAGTGGTATACTAGTACATACTTGCTGTGTCCTGGGGATAATGAAATTCCTCTGTCAACAGAAACGGTCTTTGGGATTACTTCATCAGAAAGAGCTTGCCGGAAGATTGTACATGGGTTTTATTGATTCCCGGCCTCAGAGTCATCAATATTGTGTGTGTTACGCATTCAAGCGACATGATGCAAGACACAGTAATTAATTCCAACTCTTCATATGTCCTGTGTCTCTTCAAGGGCTTTCACAATGTCATGCTCCCTGTTGGGCGGCAGTCCATTAATCTGAACCATAGTGTTAAACTGTACACATTGATGCTCTATGGGCTCTGGTGTATTGTGGCCGAATCACTGGCTAACAGCCCTGGGTACTGAGTTTACATCTTAGTATTGGCCCAAACCCAGAAGTGGTATTTAGAGACCAAGTGGACAATGCAGTTTTGTTATTTTACATGTAAATGTTGTGGAGAAATTTTAAATAATATTTTTTATCCATTTTAAACACAACGGGTAGTGACCTATTTATTGCCTAAGCATTATCCCTAAATTTACCTTATAAAGCCATTTATAAAACCATCATATTTCATAAATAATTGGGCAGTAGTCCATAAATTGGAAAAACATAATGACTACAGGTATTTGGATTGCTGTAGTGTGTATTATAATTCCATCTATTATGGTTTATGTAAAATGTCTTTGGCAATACCATAGTGAGGTTTGTTATCCAAAATGAATATAATAAATATTTAAAGAAATAGAAACCTGTAGATCTGTGATAATATGCCTTTAATACAATATTTTGGTGTAATAATATAGTTGTATTATGTGCAGTTTTATAAATTCATGGTATTTTTTTCCTTTCACTGATGAGATTCAGTCCAGATGACCATGAATGAATTGACTCAGAATGTGTTTTATCTTTAGTTATGGATTTACTGAAAAGTAGGCTAATTATTTCATTTTTATCAGCTTTAAACAAGGTCTGCATTATTTAGTTCAGTCATTTGGTATATCCAGTTCTGTTTGTGCAGTGATGAGATACATAGCTATTTTATGCAGATTGCATGTAGGAAGCTTCATTAAAATTGAATCACATGGTATTATTGCTTTTATTGCGTCTATGAATAAGTGTGTCTTAATAAGATATGGATTTTTGAATTTTCTAAGATTATTAATGCTATTAGTGGATGAGTGGAAAAGTAGAGAGATAGGAGGAAAGAATAGAGATGTGGATACCATAATGTATCCTGTATCTAATGTACACTGTATAATGTACCATAGTTTAGGGGATGGAAGGTAGGATAAAGAAGAGTTTAGTGATGGAGGTATAGATGACTGAATGGGATGATAGATGTGTAGGTGAGCATATGAATCATAGAGGTATTGGTAATTGGATGGAATGATGAATAAATATTTAATGACACACTCAGTACAGATAAATAGGTAAGTGGGTGGATGAATTTGTTGAATAAATGGATGAGTAGGTGGTTTTGAAACAGTTTGATAAATACATTTGTGGGTATATGGTTTAGAAATAATTTGATGAATAAATAAATCAATGAGTAGGTTGGTAAATGGATAATTAGATGGATGGAAAAATTATATGGTGGTTTTGGATGAGGTTACATGGTTTTGGGTGAGATTATTCAGTATATGAATGAATGCGTAATTGAATGATTATTGACACCTCAGCACAAAACTATATCTGTTATTAGATGTCAAACAAATGTATTTATGTTAAACATTTTATGGGTTGAAGCTAGTCTTTTACCATCTTTATCCAATAGCCTGTTAAAACTACCTGGCATATGAATGTATGTCACCTTAACTTTTCTCCTCCACCCTCTTGATTATGTGTCAGAGTAACTGTAGACATATCTACCTCCCTACACAATGACAACTCAGTATTCACAACATGCTTCATCACAGAAGTGATTCACTCCATGCAATTCAGTCTGCCTGTATCCCCAGCTGGTTTGTACTGACGTGAGATATGATGTAAAGAGGCTGTATTGTGATGTGGATCTCCCACTGCACACCAGGAGGGCTGAAACTGCTCAATATTGTGCTTCATAATAGCACCGCAGTGTAAATATCGACTAATCACCAGTGTGTAGGATTATCAGTGTGGTTGTGTGATCTAACAAGTGTTACAAAGTTATACCATTTCCAGTGACACCCAAGTGTGTAATGCATACTAATGACAGTTAATCAACTGATTGCAGCAACAAAATGAAAGGAATGTAGATTGTGCTATAGGCCCAATATCTTGATATAACATAATATTGTTGTTATGGCAGCTGCAATGTCTAAAATTATATAATAGCTGGCATATTGCTCAACCAGAGGTTAAAAGGTCTTGAAGAAAGGAAGGACTGAAATGTTTATTTAATGACATGCTTAACACATTGTTGTACAGTTATATGGCATCAGGCATATGGTTAAGGACCACACAGATAGGTAGAGAGGAAACCCGCTGTTGGCACTTCATGGGCTACCCTTTCCGATTATGGTAGCAGTAAGGGATCTTTTATATGCACTATCCATAGACAGGATAGCACATACCAGTCATGGGGCACTGGCTGGAATGAAACATGGCCCAGTGGAAAAAGGACTTAATGTCAGTAATGTCTGGTGTTGGTTTGATCATTAAAAAATGTACAGTTAAATAAAACAAACAGAAGTGCAAAATCTAAAATCATTGTCAGATTTAAAGGTTACAGATAAATCCAGAAGCTAAACTCTGAAATCATAAACCTGTGATCATCATAACACAGTCATGATATTCAATTTTAAGTGCTTATTTTTGTGGGGGGTTTTAAAAGATTTGTACCTACGTTTATCATGGAATTTGAATGTTAAAAATAAGTCTTAAACCTAAACCTAAGATCGTTAATACACTAAAACCTTTTGATTAAAATGTTATTATTGTTATTGATAGCACAAAAGAGAATCGGGGAACACACAGTAGCCCATTGATCAGTTTTTAGTTCAATTCCTATCAAAGAGCTATTAAGAACTTCATAAAAAGTATTGCTTATGCCAGTATAATCTTTGATACAATGTTTCCAGTGCATTATGAAATCAAAGAAAAGTTAGTATTATCATCAGCATCAATACATTATTATTATTTCTATTGTTTTTGTTATCAGGTAAGCAAGACACTAATATTTTGCATCACTACCAGGTAATTAACTTCATTATGGTGAGTGGGCTATAGATTTATTTTCATAATAAGGTCAAGCGTACAAAAATATTAATGATAATAAACATTAGGTCTAAGTTCTTGGGTGATGCTTAACTAATATCTAGTAGTATATATACAGCTTATTTTATCAGAAAATTGCCAGTTAATTACAATTTATTATAGTTTTGATGAATACAAATTATTTTTGTCATTTAGTATTTTACTTAATTACAAACTGAGAATGGAATGTGCTCAGAATAAAAGAAATATTCTTCAGGAACAAGCCATATTACCTAAACTAAGTATTTGTAATAGGAACTAATTAACCTAGTAATATTCCAGTGAGAATACAACATAATTATTCCAATCCATTCTGTATCACTACAGGGAAATTACTACAGCTAGCTAATAAAAGTAAAGTGATTATTTATTAGTCTAAGTTTGGCCCTTCTAACTGTTATGGTTGCTGTTTTTTTTATGTAGTGGTACAAGATGAAACTAAGGTTTGAAAAGGAATACTGTATTAATTACACACACACTCACACATACATAAAAACACATGTACACACACACACACACACACACACACACACACACACACACACACACACACACACACACACACACACACA
>JAUTBW010082412.1:0-10448 GCA_032361425.1 Peltospira smaragdina
CTCTCTCTCTCTCTCTCTCTCTCTCTCTCTCTCTCTCTCTCTCTCTCTCTCTCTCTCTCTCTCTCTCTCAAATTTATAAATCGCCTGATTGCTGAATCCTTTTCACTGAAAATAAATATTCAACAATTTAGACCAACAGCCTACTTGTATAAATTACTTAAATGACAGAAATGGCGAAATTAAGTGCATTAAACATAAATAACAAAATGTTTCCTAAAACTTCCTAGCTCGTTTATTGGTACACGACATTGTTGTCCATGGATAATTTGCGTTAGATAAACATAAACAGTCGTTAGAAATATATTTCAAAAGGTGTATCCCACTCTGCATTTGTTTTGATAGATAGCACGATTAGCACGTGCAGGAATCTTTCACACTGAAGGAATCAGAGTCACGTTTGGACTGAGGAAGACGGCTGAAGGAGGAATTATGGCGGCGAAGTATGAAAAAGTGAAGGAGCTTGGCTGTGGCAGTTTTGGGAAAGCTTGGCTAGCTTTGGACAAGAGCACAAGAAACAAATGCGTGCTGAAGGAAATCAGGGTAGCGAAGTTAAGCGACAAGGAGATAGACCAGGCGCTAGCAGAAGTAGCCATTTTGGCGAAATGCAAACATCACAACGTCATCCGCTATGTAGACGCCTACGTCGACAGGGACAACGGCACGCTGAACATCGCAATGGAATACGCCGACGGGGGTAGGCTTATGTTATATTGTTAAAATTATTGTAAATCACAATGAAAACGATTGTCTTTCAGTTGGCAGGTACTCATTTTGCATGGTAGCCTATTGGTTTCCACTGAATGACAGAGACACGAATTATATTTTCATGATATTCCAGATTATTGGGCAGTTTTCTGACCAAAACATGCGAAAATTACCTTTTCATTTTGTTTTTAAAAACAAGATTTAAAAAAAGAAGTTAAATAACTTTTTTTTAAACATCCTCGAATAATTTTAAACATTTTCATTTATTGGTTTAAGGAAGTCCCTAATAGCATCTAATTTCTAGACATGACACAAAATAACATTGATTTCAGGTGAGGAGCAGGATGTATCCCAGTAGGTCTAGTAGTGTTCACACGTGGTGCTATGGGTTGTGGGATCAATCCCATATAGTCATCCCATTGGACAGTGTCTTGTTTCAGCCAGTGCTCAGCAACTGAGGTAAGAAAGGCCTTGGAATGTGTCATCCTGTCAGGGATACTACACAAAGTAGCAGAGACAGTGCTATGAGCTATCCTGTCTGTGAAATGGTACATATAAAAATCAGCTGCTGCTATTCAGAAAGCGCAGCCCATATAGCAGCTCAGGTTTCCTGTAGCTATCATAATGGTCCTTAACCATATGTTTGACACCATATTACATAGATAAAATGTGTTGAGTGTATCGTTAAATAAAATTATCTGTATTTCAGGAGATCTCCAGAGGGCAATACTACAAAGACAAGGTCTGCATTTTTCTAAAGAGGTGAGATTTGCAATGGAAGGTATGAATAAATAGAGGATATTACATGAGTGTCCATAACAGACGATATTTATGACACGACTGCCTAAATTATCATATTTCCCAAGCGAGATCGAGGGAAATGCAATAATTTAGGCATGAGTGTGGTAAATATCATCTGTCCTGAACACGAATGTAATATTCTATTTATTACCATAAAAATATCCTGCCAATTAAATATTCTAGCTAATGTTTATAACTTCTAAAAACGGCGAATCTTCTGAACGCTGTGACGTCGGATGCCAACACTTGATCAGAATTACGTAACTACCAGCCAATCAGAATGAAATGTACTTTAATGACAGCCAGTCAGAATGAGGTGTGCTGTAACGACACCCAATCATTCTTAAAAGGACATATGATTTTGTTATTAACCTCGAGGGAAAACGTACAATAAATATGTCCCTCTTTATGCTATACCTTGTAGGTAATAAACAGGTTTTTTAAATTATAATTCGGGGCTACACCCATCCCATAGCCTGGTGTTGAAATTATGGAAGGACTTCCTCTTGGCACTGTCAGTTGATAAAACCCAGAGGCTAACCCTATCCCTTATCCTATCCCTTATCCTATACCTAACCCTGTCCTTAGCTATATCCCTTACCATCTTGCCCTAACCCTATCCCCTACCTTAACTCTATCCCTACCCTATCCTTAATTTTAACTGACAGTGCCAAGAGAAAGACCTGCCAAAAATACCCTCTTTTCAAGCAGTCAAAAACTGTACCTTGACGGTGAGCCACTAGGTGTTTTCTGATTAAAATGTTATTGACTGCGATAGGATACAAACCTTAACAGAATGTGTTGAATGCATCATTAAATGAAATTTCATATTGTCATTAGTGACATGTGTCCAGTTTTGCCGATACTGGGTTTTGACTCAAAATAGTCCCAAATTTAGTCTCCACTTTTAGATGTGTAAACCTGTTGGTAACAAATGTTGTGTACATTAAAAATATAAATAGAAAGACATTTTGTTTTTAAAATTTAGATAGCAAAATTGTGCTACTATTAAACTTGAATAGAATTTAGTTTTAAATGATTTAGAATTGGGTAGCAAATTCTGAAATTTCGGTAGCAAAGTGCACTGCAATGTAGAACACAATGTTCCATGTAGAATACTGTATTATGTATATATATATATATATATATATATATGTCTCTTTCCAGTCAGTGCTCAACAGCTTGTATAATAAAGGTCATGGTATGTGCCATCCTGTCTGTGTAATGGTGCATATAAAAAATCCCATGCTTGCTGGCAGCAATGGATTTCCTTTTTTATGTTAACCATAATTATGACTGATACCATATAACTGTAGGTAAAATGTGTTGAGTGCATCATTAAATACATTAATTCTCTCTTATATATTTAATTTCAGGTTGTCCTGGACTGGTTTCTTCAGATATGCCTTGCCCTCAAGTTTATTCACTCTGCACACATTCTTCACAGAGGTATTTTGGTAGTTTTGGGGAAAGGGACATACGTGGCTTAGAGTTGGACATTTTCTCATGGTGTAAGTCATCAGATAGTTGGACCATTTTCACCATGTTCACCTACTTAATGGCCAAACAAAGTATTTATTTAAAGTATATACATTTGATTTGTCTCTAAATTTACCTTTATAACCATTTACATAGTCGCCAAATGTGGCATATTAACGATATATATAGAAATTTTCTAATTATTTCTACGTGAAAAAAAATCAGAAAAAAGCAATGGCTGTTTGGATTCCTGAGGTTTAACATTATTATTTTTGAGTAGTGACAGGCATCTCCCGTCTAAATATACATTTACCATTTATGTCGATCAATTCTGAATAAATACAAATGGTTCCAATGTAATATTTTCTCCTTTTACCTTAAAAGAGTTCCAACGTTAAAAAATGAAATCAAAACACGAGGGTTGGTAGGGAATTCACTTCACTGTTGCTTTATTCAAATGTTTTTGGAAATACAAAAATAGGTTTGTCATCTAAAATAATTTTACCTTTTATTTATAATAGGTCTTTATTTCACTAAATACTTAATTCCGTGGCATTATGCCTTTAAGCTTAGTGGTGTACTTGCCCACTTAACATGCGGTCTATCTGAGATCGATCTCTGTCAGGTAATCACTACTTTCATTTTGTTCTAATTGAAATGTTTCTGACACCAATTAAGTTGTTAATTAATAAAAATAATGTGTTGAATTCATTGTTAAATATAAATTGTTAATTTTTACATATTTTAATTTAATTTAATTTAATTTAATTTTTTTTCTTTCTTTCATTCAATCATTCAATCATTCAATCATTCATTCATTAATTTATTTATTTATTTATTTATTTATTTATTTATTTATTTATTTATTTATTTATTTATTTGTTTGTTAAAGATTTAAAGCCGCCAAACATCTTCCTGACCAGTGGTGGTACTGTGAAGCTGGGAGACTTTGGAATCGCCAAAGTCCTTCAGGGCACGATGGACCACGCACTGACCACGATCGGAACGCCGTACTACCTCAGTCCAGAGATCTGCCAGAAACTGCCGTAAGTTTAATTTGTAGATCTTTCTGATTAATCTGCTATCCCACCCACCATATCACCCATTGAAATACAGCTGTAGTGGAATGTCATATAAAATTTAATTTGTTAGTTATAATGGTGATACCTTGGTGGCTGTAAAGTAAATATCTATTTTATTTCAGCTATAAAATAAAAAAAATAAACAACTACATTTGTATTTTATTTCAGTTACAAGTGGGACCTAGCTCACTGGTAAGCATGTTCCCTCATGGTGCATTGTCGTCAGATCGATCCCACATGGTGGACCCATTGGGCTATGTCTCCTTCCAATCAGTGCCCCACAACTGGTATAGCAAAGGCCATGGTATGTGCTATCCTGTCTATGGGATAGTGCATATAAAGATCCCTTGCTGCTAATCAGAAAGAGTAGCCCATGAAGTGGTGGCAGCGGGTTTCCTCTATCTACATGGTTCTTAACCATATAACCATACAGCAATGTGTTGAGTGCATCGTTAAATGAACGTTTCCTTCCTTCCTATTTCAGCTACAGCTACAAGTCTGACATATGGGCGGCAGGCTGTGTGCTCTACGAGATGTGCTGTTTGCGGGTCCCGTTTGACGCTGCTAACTTCCCCAGTCTCGTCATCAAGATCCTTGAGCAGAAGTTCCCCCCTGTTCCAGTGTGAGTGTCCTTTTCGAGTAGTGGGCCCTTTTCCCTAGGGAAGACGACAGCTAACCTGTGCAGATGACATCATTTTTACTCCACAACGTTAGAATGCAGTCTAGATGTTTATATGACATCATCCACAGTTTCCAGTTGTTTTTGTTTAAGGTGCTTGGGTGTTGAAATGTTTTCGATATTTTCTAAACTGTAATTAGGTATGCAAGCAAAATAATCAAACTTTTTTGTCTGTTGAAGAGGGGGAAATCCTAACCCTCGAGATACAACTGTTTTGTATCTCTCACGTTACAATTTCCCCGTCTAACAGCCACTCAAGATTAGATGCTTTTTGTGTGTGAATCCCTGAACCATAGATAAATGTGTTCAGTGTTTAATTAAATAAAAACACTTTTGTTCTTCCAGTGAGTTTGGGCCTCTGATAGAAGATCTGATCAACATAATGTTGCAGACGGACCCTGCCAAACGACCATCGGCCTCTGAAATTCTCAGCATCCCTTCCATCAAAACATACATCCGCAATAACCTGCAGCATAGGCAGGGCTTCGAGGAGATGAAAATAAAAGTGCAGCAGGAGACCACAAAACAAGGAGCTGGTAGGAAGTCTGGGGCAAGGTCTCATTCTGCATCACCCATGGTGACCCCAAAGGTCACCGAAATCTTGGAGGAGCCATCAGAGTTTGAAATGCCAAGAGTGGTTTCAGAATGCCAGTATTTTGAAGCCCCAGGAAGTAATGCTGGAAAATGTACAACTCCTGAATGTTTAACTCCCAACTGTGCAATTTCTGGCTGCACAACTCCTGATTGTACAACTTCTGATGACATTTTTGACAACTGTACAACTCCTGATGATATTACTGACAACTGCACAACTCCCAATTGCACAGTTGATGGGATTACTCCCAGTTGTACAACTCCTGTCATTGCCTCTATTTGTACAACTCCAAATGACACAACTCCTGATAGTATTGCTACAAACTGCACAACTCCTAATGCTATTACTAGTGGTCGAGCAGCACCTGTTTGTATTGCATCTGACTATTGTGTGCAGACACCTGAAACGAATGGCACACCTGCCTGTGCTACACCTGATATTACTGACCAGTGTCCAGAAGCAGTAAGTAGGACACCTGATGCAATGGAAAGTGAAAGCACCTCGCCAGAACCCGTTAAAAAACTTGTCCATCCAGCCCTTGAGATGCTGAGACGCAGAGAAGAGAATTTCAGGAAATTTAACATCATTGCTGATAAGGTCTGTTAAATGTTTATATGGTTTAACCTTGTTACATGTTACAGCTATAATATCTGGAATATTGTTATTATTAATCATTTAGAGCAGTTAATCCAATCACATTTGGTGCATATAAAACACGTCATTATGCACTGGTTTCACTATACTAGCTTATCAAGTCAAAAACAGCATTTCGAAATAGGTTACAGAAAAAGAAAGCTCTGCCCTTGTTACTGTGAAAAGAGTAGCTTCTGTGTTGGCAGCAGGATTCCTTTCTTACTGTCATAATGGTCCTTCATGTATATCTGATGTCGTATAACCCTAGATAATTTTATTTTTTAATTTTTTTTATCTGAAATTTGAATACATTTGGTCTATTCAGACAATTAGCTAAGATAATTGTTTTCATTATGTGAGGGTTTTCTCTAGTGATCCCATATTTTGAAGAACATCTGATCTATTGACCTTCCATTTTGTAACATGTTTGTCTTTATTTAGGTGGTTTTCTAGAGAATTCGTGGGAGAGATGTTAGTATAAGCTAAGCCTGTTGACCAATTTCAATATGTAGTTTTTTGGCTAATGAATACTGTTTAATCCAAAATACATGTCCTTTTGTTTCAGGAAAACCTGCCAGGAAAAACATTCACAATTCGCGGTCAGCGTGACCCAAAGGCCCGTCGTTTCTCCATGGTAACCCCCCATCTGAATGAAATGGTGAAGAAACAAAAGACGGAACGTAAATACATGTCGGTTCACCGACCTGTACCCAAGAGACCAGATAAAGTTAAAAAAGAGGTACTGTTTACATTACATGGGACATTAATATGAAGCAGAGCAGGAACATAGCTCAGAGGTAGAGAGTTGAACACTGATGGTTTGGTATGTCATCGGATCGAACCCATTGGGTTTAACAATTTTGTTCCAGCCAGTGCACCAAACTGTAACAAACGTCATGGTATGTGTGTGAATATGCGTGATGGTTGCCTAGTGGCTTAAGGGGAAAGTGAGATGTACCTCAGTTAACCTCAGTAATAGAGCATTCAGTCACTGGATCGATCCTGCCCTGTGGACCTATTTGTCCATGTCTTCATAAATGGTATAACAGTCTGTCAATGTGCTATCCCGTCTGTTGGATGGTGCATATAAAAGATCACTTGCTGCTAATCGGAAAGAGTGGCCTATGGGACAACAAGTTTCCTATTATAATGGTCCCTTAACCATATATTTGATGCTATATAACCATAAATAAAAATGTTTTGAGTGTTGTTAAATAAAACATTTCTCTTTCTTGGTGTCTGTGTCTCTCTCACGCTCTCTCTCCTCCCCTCCCTCCCTCTTCTCTCTCTGTCTGTCTGTCTGTCTGTGTGTGTCATAACTCCATGAAAACTTAATAAATCTGTATCCAGGAACTAACAGAGGTTTACTTAGTACTGAACTTTTTTTCTGCAGGGTCCAGTCCCCAAGTTTAGTTTACTGCGCGAACTACCCAAGATTGTCGGTGTTGGGGGTCGATCCTACTCAATCTGTGGTGTGCTGCCAATATGCAAGACCGACGTTGTTGAGCCAGTGTACACTCCAACGTCGGATGCCGAGCCCAATGACATATCAGGCTGTTCCTCGATGGGCGATGACGAAATCTTCAACCCTGTGACCAGCTCGATTGAGGCAGACCTGCGGGAACTGCAGATAGTGTCCCACACGTACAGTGTACACAAGGGCAGGAGGATGAGTCTGATCCACAACAGCCCACAGTCGCCCAGGAAGTCACAGGGTGAGTAGAACTGAGTCTTGTCCACAGGCCATTCTGCCCGACAGTCGATCTGGCCACTAGTAATTTTCCCCAGTATGTCAGAGGGTGTGTAGAATAGTGACTGGATGAGTAGAATTAAGTATTATTCACTATCTAGTAGGTCAGTATGAGTAGAACTGAATATTATGGTTGACCACTTGGTGAGTGGGACAGCTAATTAGAAAGAGCCCATGTGGCAGCAGTGAATTTTCTTACAGGCCATCAAAATGGTTCTTAACCATAGGTTTGATACCATATAACTGTCATAAAAAAGTTATTATTATAATATTCCTTTACTATATGTCTGTCACATGGATAAAATGTGTTGAATGCATTGTTCAGTAAAATATTCCTGTCTTTCCCCTGTCTTTCTCCTCTCTCCTCTCTCCCCACATCTCCCTCCCTCCTCTCCCTCTCTCCTCCTCCCACTCTCTCTCTCTCTCTCATCTCTCTCTCTCATCTCTCTCTCTCTCTCTCTCTCTCTCTCTCAATCCATTATATGCTATGGGTTTAAAAACAAAACTTCCTTTATTGCAGATGTGTGTTCCTCTGATCAGCTTGCCATCCTGTATAACAGCCTAGTTGAGAATCTGAACTCAGCTGAGTATGATGGATCTCTACTTCGCTCGTTTCTCGAGAAGGAACTTGGCTGTGAGAAATTCCGAGCTCTGTATAATCTGGTGATGACGTCTGCTAAGACAAACTTAGATTATGAGAGTCTTAAAGTGACAGCCAAAGAGCAAATCTCATACCTCCCAGCTATCTTGGTGCTTCTTCAGACTGAACGTTTTCGAAAATAATACTTGTTGAATTTATCTCGCTTGGCTCTTTACGAAATGAATTCTTTTGTAAAAATTATCTCCCTTGTTACTTTTCAAGAAATGATTTGTTACGGTAATCTCTCATCACTTTTATGGAAATTAAATTAAATTTTTCCCTGTGGCAAGATTCTTTGACCAAATTTATCTTCTCAAGATAAATTGTCTCCCTTGACGAACGTTACATTTGCAATAATATTAAAACTGTTTCCTTTATATTGGCAAAATCATTTCTCTTTATGACTGAATATTGGGACATCTGAAATTGATATTTGTTTCATCGCTTTAGTGATAAAAATAATAATCTTATATTTTGATTCCATCTCTTCACACATTTTCTAATGTTATTCCCCTTGCTTGATAAAACTTCACACCTGTTGCTGGATGAAAGGGCCATTTCCCTTGATGGTTAAGTGTTACCTCCCTTGCTGGAAGAAAAATTAACTCTCTTTCTGGAAGAAAGTTACATTTATGCCAGACTATAATATATATTGTATATAATTGTTCATTGTTTTGTACATTCTAATTTAGTGCATTAGTAACTTGGAAATAATATTAAAATGTTATAGGCTACCATCTGTATATAGTTTGTTACATCTATTACAGTTGATTTGAAATTGCCAAGTATTATTTTTCTTCAATAAATATTTTGCAAGTCATTGTGTTCGTTTTTCATTCATCTACCACGTATGTCCACCTGTTGCTATTACAGTACCTGTATACCACAAATCCGTTGTTTACCATATTGGTCGAGCAATCTTACCAAAATCTGGAAGATTCTTGTGAATCTCCAAAATAGGTACCGGTAGTGTAATTACATTCCTGTTTTTTACTGTTGGATTATGGTATTGGAATTGTGTGGCATGTTAATGCTACAGTTTTCCATTAGACCGCATTATTTCCATGAACTTGTCCGATTCTATTTACCATTGAAGTTTGTGTAATCACTAAAACCATGAGGGAAGTGAAAAAACACAAAAACGTTTAATTATAATTTGTATTTTTATAGACTCGCTTCCATGTCTCCAAACTTCCCTATGTATGAAACTAACATCGATTAGTTAGGATGCTGATGTGAAAGTGTGTCTCTCAAGCATTGCCAGTAAGGTTTAATGAAAAGGCCGACTCTGCTACCAAGTCTGCAAAGGAGTTGTTTTGTTTTTCATTACCCTACACCAACATGGCTGGGTATGGAACAGAAAATACTGGCAATGTATAAAAATTACACACTTTCGTATTGGTATGAGATCCCGCATAAGAAATCGTAAAGCCTGGAGACATGAAAGTGAGAGTGAGTCTCTGAAAATGTATTTGAACGAAGATGATTAATTTCTTGCAGGGTTTTAATGATGCCCAAACATCAATAGAAAATACAGATGCTGAATTGGCAAGACTAGCACAGGCCATATAATTCAAATCCCATGAGCCGTTTGCAAAAACAGGAATGTAATCACTGTACCCGACAGTGAATTTCCATGACACGTTGCTGGTATAGAGACGCATTTGTATGATCTTGAGATGCACCAAATTCGTTGGTTTGACATACCAAGGTTGGGAGGTGGGCAGTCCTTCGAGCAGTACAGGAAGGATGAAATTGTTGTGTGCCACATCCATCGTATACATTTTTACATATTCATGTATTCTGAGGAAAAATCTTTCACCTCAGGATGAGAAATGTAAATATATTCTGACAGTTTGTAACGTTTTGGTGAAGTTGCGCCATTTTGCCGAAACTGGAAATAATGCATATGGAAGACGTGAAGTGGTGGAATTAAGCCGTAGGAACTGGAGTGAGGGTACATGATCCCCACATTTTTGCTCTTTTACTATTACTGTTACTATTATTAGTAGTAGTAGGAGTAGTAGTAGTAGTAGTAGTAGTAGTAGTAGTAGTAGTAGTAGTAGTAGTAGTAGTAGTAGTAG
>JAUTBW010082523.1:0-10445 GCA_032361425.1 Peltospira smaragdina
ATTATTATTATTATTATTATTATTATTATTATTATTATTATTATTATTATTATTATTATTATTATTATTATTTGTTTGTTTGTTTTAGTTTATTTTATATTATTTTTTTTAAAATTGTTATTACTACTACTACTACTACTACTACTACTACTATTACTACTACTACTACTACTACTACTACAACAACTACTACTACTACTACTACTACTACTACTACTAATACTAATACTACTACTACTAATAATAATAATAATTGTAGAGAACTCCTTTATTTTACCAATAACAAATAACTAATAAGTATCGTTTGAGTTGATATTAATAATGATAACATACAATGATTCAAACATAATAAAAATAACCCACATTAAATGCTAGCTATTAAGGAAAGAAATGTATTGAAATATAATTTATCATTGCTAATGCAAGCACCATCATCATCTTCATCATCATCATCATCATTTATCTTTGCAATGAAAACAATTTTGACAACGGTTATTTCGCAACTGAATGTAAGAATACGAGAGAAAATGTTAATAGTGCATCAACTGGGATTGATCCTAGACCAATAAAACAAGAAGAAAGACACGGTGTCGCAATCTTATACAGGGCGTAAATAGAGGAATCGTCACGAGTGTTTTTTAATATGGAAAATATCAACCGAGTGTTAGTTAATCGGTATTTGTCAAGACAAATAGTGCCAAGAGAAATACCGATTAACGTCACGAGGTTGATATTTTACATATTAAAAAATGCAAGCAGCTAATTCTATTTATCCTTTAATACTTGTAATGCGACATTTTAAATTAATTGTTTGGTATACCAAGTTAAAAGGAACTGTAACATTAAGTGAAGAACACGGTTCTATGCTAGAATATTCTTGCCGTCTGCTATCACTATGTGGAACTATTTAGGAACATATATATTAAAAATACTTTTCCCTCAGAAAAATTAACGACATATTCCAAAACGATACTATTGTCCCTAAATATAATAATCATTTGTACAATCGACATTCTCAAGTAATACATAGCAAATTAAGTCCACGGTGTAGTGATCTTAACGGTCATGAAGTTAAACGTTTTGTATCAGAATTACCCAACTGTGAGTGTGGACATGGATATGAAGACAGTGCACATTATTTACTTCATTGTCCTAGATTTGTAGAACATCGCACTGAAAACTATCGCTTGATTTTCACCCACAAATTGATGAAAAACTTCTGTCATTTGGTAACCCCAGACTCCACTCTATAGCCAACTGTTTAACTTTTGTATTGTGTTCAGAAATATATAGAATCGACTAAGAGATTTCACTGACATATACTGTTATTATGTTTGTATTGTGTTCAGAAATATATAGAATCGACTAAGAGATTTCATTGAGATATACTATTATTATGTTTGTATAATTCTACAGCAGTGGTACAAAGGAAATGTTCATAACTCATTGTACACCAGCTATATCTATATATCCTGCAACCAGTGTTTCTATTGACATGTTATGATGACCGATTAAAGCAGTCATAAACGTATACTAGCAGATTATGACTTTTGACGTCACGAACATACATACAAACTGCTTTGACGAACGGAAAAGTTTGTTTATGAAAACAAAATGTGTTGCTTTGCAGGATAAAGACAATAACCAGTTAATAATGCTTGATATCGGCTTTATCCTATTCAGGACGAATGGGAAATGTTGCTCGGCAAGCCTCGCGAAATTACCCATTCTTACCTTCATAGGATAAAGCCGATATCAAACGTCATTAACTAGTTACTCTCTATTTATTTTAGTTTGTCGCATACCATTTCTTGTATTGTCTATGTATGTCTACCCCATTTTGTTGACATGTATGGGAAAATCGTTAAAATAGGCTTAGCCTGTTCGCTAATCCAATTTCAAATGATTATGCAAATAAATATTGTTAAAAAAAGGAACAGTCAACTGCCGAAAAGCACAGTCTGCCGTCATGATTTTAACTGATTCTTACTAACATGTTACATATCAGTTTACTAATTTGCATACCATTATCACACGGTTAGATATATATTAAAAATATCACATGTATTTATGACATGGATATCATGGGGAAGTTACAAGATAAATATAATATAATATAATAGCAATCCTAAAATTAATTGCAACAAAATAAAATTTAAATATTTCAAAATCTTCAGTGCCGTGTTAGTATAAAATGGTTGATATATTTCGTAAATATAGAATACTATACGAGTTTTCGCTAGATCCAATTTTTACGACACAAGGATAATTCCACGGTATCTGACCGAACGAAAGTGAGGTCAGATAAAACGAGAATTTCCCCGAGTGTCGTAAAATCGGATCAAGAGAAAACGAGTGCGGTATTTTATTTATTACCCACCTCGAAACATTTGAATATTTGTCTGAAAATACACAAATTCCATCATTTTCAATGTGTAAACATTCTTTACTATGGCGAAATAATACAACAAAGCTATGCACTACTGTCTAATGCTGCATAACGAAGTAGATCGATAGCCTACAGTTACGGCGTATTATTTGTGCATATAGGCCTGAATTATTTTTAAATATGTATATATTTGTTTTAATATACAAAAATAAACGTGTTTTTTTATATGTTTTGTTTTATTTATTTTATGTTTCTATTTTATTTTATGTATTTGTTTAGGTCAGGCCAAATTTTTGTCAACTCAGATGAATTGACAGAGGTAGTAAAAAAGTTTGAAATAAATGACGTCATTGTGTGGAATGTTAATGACGTAATTTTTAATGAATGAAAAACTAAAGTCATGGTAAGCTAGTAGGCCAATCAAAATTGCCTTCATTCATTCTCAACCAATGAAAAAACGTACCTCCGGTACGCACCTCGTGTTACGTACCATATTTGTATGACATCGCTTTATGTTCACCAGGTGGGTAATAAATGACTGTATGACTGACTGTGTGACTGTGATGCTATGACTGTTATTGCTATATGACTGTATGACTGACTGTGATGTTATATGACTGCATGACTTTGACAGTCACACTATGTGAGTGTATGACTGACTGTGTGACTGTGATGCTATGACTGTGTGATTGCTATATGACTGAGTGACAAGACTGCTGCTGCTGCTCACCGTTGGGGATAATCTGGAGCTGGGCACTGGCGTTGGCGGCCCCAGCAGCATTCTCTGCCCGACACATGTACTCCCCCTCATCCTCTCCCCCCACACTCAGCACAGAAAGCCGACCGCCTCCCTCTGTCAGCTGGTAGCGGCGCAAGCTGCGCAGGGGACGACCTGCAACACAATAATAATACATAATGATGATGATAATAATAATAAATAACAACAACAACAACAACAGCACTCTTGGTGCACAAATTGACAAATAGTTGTGAATCTGAACACACTTTTTGTCAATGGAGATAAACATATTTGAAACTGGAGTCAGTTTATCATGAATTTGATACCACTATATGTTACATACGCATGAGCATGAGGTTTTGAAAATATTTAGAGGTATTAAATTCACAATAAACTACCTCCAATTTCAAATTAGAATATGTTTATTTCCTAATTATATTAGTGTCAGAAACATTTAGTTAAGCAGTGTTCTTTCTTTACTATTAAATTGGTTAATAAGAATTAAAATTGTATCTCACATTATATTTAAAATTTATTACATTCTAAAAGCATGAAGGCTTTTTAACACCCTCCCACTCCATCCAACGACCCACCTACCCCCATCCACCCCCACCCACATATCCTACATACATATTTTTGCTGCTGAACATCTACAGTCTACAGTAATAATTAATCTATTTAACAAAACATTTTGTAATGATATAAAATATTAGAAAATATATTTGTTACTCATCTGGTTCAAAATATCTTGGTGCATATCAAAGTGGTACGTCCTACTAGAATACCAAGTGGGACCTAACACCTCGGCATCCCACGATTGGCTCACGGAATCATGCTTTGACATCACACAATCAAACATTGATTATTTATATTTCACATTATTTTAGTTGTTTTTATTTAAAATTGACAATAAATAGGACATAAAACCCACTTCCATTTCGCATCATGAAATATTACAATCGAATATTATTTCACTCAGGATATAAACATGATACAAAATGAAAGTTGGTTTAATATCCTATATTTTCTTCTCACCATCTTTGTTCCAGGTGAGAATGGGGGTGGGGTCTCCTTCTGCAGTGCACATGAAGTTGGCCGTGTGCCCTTCTAGCACGAGGACGTCCTGTGGCCTCACAGTAAAGGAAGGAGAAACTGGAAATAAAACAACTCATAAGTCACTCCACCCAACCATCACTGTCAGCAACTTGAATTGTCCTCCAGCTGCTCACTGCCATCTTTATTGAATAATTCTCACTCCAACTAGTGCTCCATAAGTGGTGTATCAAAGGTCATGGTATGTGCTATCCTGTATATGGGAGGTTGCATATAAAAGACCCTTGCTGCTGATCAGAAAGAGTAGCCTATGTGGTGGCAGCAGGTTTCCTATCTAAATATCTAGATGGTCCTTAACCATATGCCTGATGCCATATAACTGTACATCAGTATGTTGAGTGTGTCGTTAAATAAACATTTCCTTCCTTCCTTCTTTACTGAATTTTATATTTTATTATATAATATTTAGTGAAATGTTGTAAAATACCTTTCAGCTATAAAAAAACACACATATTGTTAAAAAAGAATGACATTTAATAGGACATAACAAGGCAATTAACAAATTTTCAATTTAAAAGACTTCCTCGGTGCAACAACTACAAATGCAAATGCAAAACAAAATGTTGTCAAAGAGAAACAAGCTTTTATTGTACAGGCAGTTCATTCAGTTCTTTTTTTATACTTCTTATCTGACATCACTTTGAGTCCAATGTTCATTTGTTGAATAATCCATGTCAACAATCACAGTAATACTGATGCACATTAAAAAAAAAAAAGAAAAAAAAAAGTGTATAGGAATTGGATTATTCTGTTTGAATACACTATTCAAATGTGTTATCTTGATTCTTAAAAGTGACCTAGGCCAGTGTTGATATAGAATCCTTGTTGCAATATGAAATACATAATTGTCTTACCCTAACCAATGCCCATAAATGATTTGATGAAGTTCTCATAGAACAAAGTTATTTAAAACCCTAGCTAATGACCATATGGAATCTTTGTTGATATATGAAATACTGGTACACAAATTTCTTACATACTGTGTCCCTACAAAATACCAACATGGAATCCTTGATAAATTAAACAATATTCTTTTAACAATTAAACTGTATTTTGAAAGTAATAATGTTTTAATTTAACAATGTCCTCAACACATTTATATTGATGGAATATTGGCATTGGGAACATTTTCCTGCTGAAAAGCTCTCTAGTGGTTAGCACAGGGACTGATCTCACATCAGACAGGTGCTTTCATTACCAGGCTATTGAGGCACCACATAATTTGAAAGAATTTTTTTATTATTTAAAACATTTTATACCCATTTCTTGTAGGTATTTCCACAACATACCTTGTAAAGTGACACTAGGCAATGTAAAAGTCTTCTTCTTGTTTTTAACTCAGTGCATCATTGAGTTAATGTTAAAATCCTAAGAACTGTTTAATCTCATTATTTTGTGATAAAAATAATAAATAAAGTAGCCCTGATAACCATATAAGAGGGAGTGGGTCATAGCTCAGTGGTAAGCATGTTCGTTCATGGTGCAGTGGGTCGTCGGATCAATCCCACATGGTGGACCCGTTGGGTTATGTCTCGTTCCAGCCAGTACCCCACAGCAGAATACACAGCGGAAATGAACTTTTATGTTCGTAACAACTATAGTCTTACTAAGCACCAAAAGGGGTAACAAAATAATTTTTAATTTTTATTTAATGGTGCACTCAACACATTTTTATTAACGGTTATATCAGTTATATCAGCATCAGAATTATTATTATTATATATATATTTTTTGAAACCTAGCCGTCTAAAGGGGTAACAGGTAACCAATAGTATCGCTACTGAACCCTGTGACTGTGTGACATATTACCCTGTATGGTGACTCTGGCGGCAGCAGAGATGGCATTGACACTGTTGGCTGCACGACACCTGTACAGCCCGCCGTCCTCCACCTGCAGGTTTGCAATAGACAGTGCACCGTTGGCCAGCAGGGAGTAGCGCCGGCTGATCCGTAGCGGCCGCCCGTTCTTCGTCCATGTAATGTCCGGCCGCGGGTTACCGACCGCACGACAAGGCAGAGTGATTGAGCGCCCAGCCACGGCAGTCACGTCATCAGGCATCTCCATGAACTTGGGCTTTTCTGAAGAACAAGTAGTAATAAAATGACACAAAAACCCTCTTCTGCTACATTATGGGTTCTTTGTTTGGCAAATTAGGAATCTTAATGTGTTCCCTCACTTAAAGGTTTTATTTTATTTTATAAACTGCTAAATCTTTCTGTCTATATTTTACAGTTCTAGAGAAACAATTTGAACATTTTACACCTTCCTCACTAACTATACCATCCCATATGTGCAACACTCCCCAAAATCCTAATATGACTCCTTTTAACTTCTTCCCAACCCCCTTCCTCAAATCCTTTTAAAAATCCCTACACCCCAACTCCTACACACACGCACCTAACATCTTTAAAAGATCCTTTTATGAAATGTTATTTTTCCCAATTGGTTTTGGTGCCTGCTACTGCAATAGTATCAATAAAACCCTAACCCTAACTACTTCAGTACACCAAATCCACTGCCTCTCACCTAAAGAGCAATGGTTTAACTCTTATTTTTGTAGCTACTACAAGTCATGTGCTACAAGTCGGTGAGACACATCATACAGAACGCTCCTTTATAATGTATCTGTGTCTGTACACTGCATACTCAGACTCACCTGGCTCGCCGAAGTACCTCAGCTGCACCTGGTTTGTCTTCACCTGGCCAGCAGCATTGCGGGCCACACACTCATACACGCCCTGGTCCGAGTCAGTTGTGTCCTGGATCATTAGTGTGCCATCCGCCAGAATGCTGTACCGCCCATCAGCCGTTGCACTGATCTCGTTACTGAAACACACACTGTCTCGTTAACATGGCAAAAGTGTAGTAACACAGTCAATAGTGTAGCAACACAGTCAATAGCGTAGCAATACAGTCAATAGTGTAGTAACACAGTCAATAGTGTAGTAACACAGTCAATAGTGTAGTAACAGTCAATAGTGTAGCAACACAGTCAATAGTGTAACAACACAGTCAATAGTGTAGTAACACAGTCAATAGTGTAGCAACAGTCAATAGTGCAACAACACAGTCAATAGTGTAGTAACACAGTCAATAGTGTAGCAACAGTCAATAGTGTAACAACACAGTCAATAGTGTAGCAACACAGTCAATAGTGTAGCAACAGTCAATAGTGTAGTAACACAGCCAATAGTGTAGCAACACAGTCAAAAGTGTAGTAACATAGTCAATAGTGTAGCATCACAGTCAATAATGTAGTAACATAGTCAATATGCTGACAATGGAACAAATGAAATCAAATGTCCCCACTTGTTGTGATACCAGAGATAAATCAATGTCTCCACTTGTTGTAATACCAGAGAAAACTCAATGTCCCCACTTGTTGTAATACCAGAGAAAACTCAACGTCCCCACTTGTTGTGATACCAAAGAAAACTCAATGTCTCCACCTGTTGTGATACCAGAGAGAAACAATGTTCCCTGTTGTTGTGATACAAGAGAGAAATCAATGTCCCCACTTGTTGTGATACCAGAGAGAAATCAATGTCCCCACTTGTTGTAATACCAGAGAAATCAATCTCCCCACTTGTGATACAAGAGAGAAATCAATGTCCCCACTTGTGATACAAGAGAGAAATCAATGTTCCCACTTGTGATACAAGAGAGAAATCAATGTCCCAACTTGTGATACAAGAGAGAAATCAATGTCCCCACTTGTGATACAAGAGAGAAATCAATGTCCCCACTTGTTGTGATACCAGAAAGAAATCAATGTCCCCACTTGTTGTGATACAAGAGAGAAATCAATGTCCCCACCTGTTGTAATACAAGAGAGAAATCAAATGTCCCCACCTGTTTTAATACTAGAGAGAAATCAATGTCCCCAGTTGTTGTGATACCAGAGAGAAATCAATGTACCCACTTGTTGTGATACCAGAGAGAAATCAAATGTACCCACTTGTTGTGATACCAGAGAGAAATCAAATGTACCCACTTGTTGTGATACCAGGAAATCTCTGGGTTGGGGCTGCCCTCGGCTCGGCAGGTGAAGTAGGCTGTGTTTCCGAACGTGACATCAACATCACGGGGCTCCATTGTAAAGCGGGGCTTTTCTGAAAGCAAAACAAACAAACTGGGGTGGTTCAGCTAAACACTTTCATAGATAATAAATTGTCTATAAATCACTTAATGTATAGGATCATACAGAATGAAGATCTAATTTATCCCCGTAAAATTACATGATTAAATGGACAAACATGCTAAATATTACATAATATGCCACTTTTTATCTTACTCCTGTCCATAGACAAATATAAAATGTATGTAATAAACTCGTTTATTTTATGCAAGAATATACCACTCGACCTACAGGCTTGTATATATTCTTGTGCAAAATAAATTTGTGCAATAAACAGGAATAAAAAATAAAATAAGTGAAGTTCTGTATATATATATTCCATAAAATAACAAAGATTTTGTATTTTAAAGTTGTTAGAACTGAATGTTATATTTTACTGTTAATTTATCATAATAAATACAAAATAAAAACATATCTGTACTAAATACACCTAACACCTAACAAGTCAATATTTCACCTGTGTGAGATACTGTTGTTATGTTGAAAGATAAAACTGAACACACATTAAACAACATTAAAACTGAGTAGGTTTCAGCTTGACACACAGTCAGTGAGTCACAACATAAAAGATACACCAACACTGTAAAATCCATTAGTATGCATGCCTCGTTAAAATTATATTAAAGGGCAGGAAATTTACATTATGTGCGCTCCACATAGCTTTAATACACATAATCCAAGTTTCCACACCATTAACTATCATATGATACTTACATCACTAAAAATATAATTTAACAATTATATTCCTTAATATAGTTAAAAACAACTTTAGCTACCTTTTCAAATAAAAGAAATATAGTTAAGTATAACTTTTCCCACTGTTATGATAAAAAAAATAGTGATTACTTTCTTATGATAATGTTTGTTAAGATATACCTTTTTGTTTCCTTTACTGATACCAGGAAAACAATGGTTCTGCATTTATTTTCAAATATATAAAACTCATATGCACACACACACACACACACACACGCACACACACGCACACACATACACACACACAGACAGACACAATGTAATACAACACCTAATAATAATGATCATAGTGAATGATATCTTTAAAACAAGAGAACATACAAAAATGTATAGGTTATATCTTACCACTCTAAATATTCCAGTCAGCAGTAAAAGATATCAATGAATTAATTTTACGAAACAAACATTAAAGTCTTTGAATACATGCATTTTATAAATTAGCTGAGCTGTCTATGTATAGATGTGTTAAGAACTGCATTACATTGCTACATGAATGACTTTACTGTAGTAGCTAACTTACACTGAGTGCAAGGAAGGACATATGTTTTTTAATGGTGCACTCAATAGAAAATACTCATATTTTATACTACTGTTTAATGTGTATTGTAAATATGAAGGCATTTTCTACGGTCACTACATTTGCTATTAATACATCATATACTAGGTATTCTTAGACAATGGGATATTTGAGATATTGTTAACGATGTTTTTTGTTATGAGATGGCTGTGAAAATTGACAGTGTTGTAAAAAAACAGACAGTAAGGAAACATCTCTGAGAATGCGGTTAAGTTAGCAGCAACTGTGGGAGTGTGACAATAAATAAACAAACACGCATCCATTATGTCAAATTACAAATTAATCTTCATATTTATGCCATGCTGGTAATTAATGAGGCGGTAGTTCACAGAAGACTGGTATTGAAAGGAAATGCTGATAAACAATACTTGGACATCTGTTAGACATTAGTTCTCAGTGTTTTTGGATAAAAAATATGTGTTATTTCTGCAATAATTCTCAACAATGTTGTTGATGTTATATATAGCATAGTATGAGGACAGGTGGATACAAATAGAACACTTGTGTTCATAACAATACAAATAGAACACTTGTGTTCATAACAATACAAATAGAACACTTGTGTTCGTAACAATACAAATAGAACACCTGTGTTCATAACAATACAAATAGAACACTTGTGTTCGTAACAATACAAATAGAACACTTGTGTTCGTAACAATACAAATAGAACACTTGTGTTCGTAACAATACAAATAGAACACTTGTGTTCGTAACAATACAAATAGAACA
>JAUTBW010082634.1:0-10444 GCA_032361425.1 Peltospira smaragdina
AATAATAATAATAATAATAATAATAATAATAATAATAATAATAATAATAATAATAATAATAATAATAATAAAAAGTTGTTCAGCAAGAAATTTCAGTCATTGAAAAGGGGAGATGAACTGTAACCGAATTCTGTGGGTCAAATGCTGAATTGTACGCCTGTATAGTAAATATTCTAGGTATCACAGCTTTAAAATAGTGTGAGGCAATGTTATGGTGTCGTGCTAAAGTTGTTCCCCCTGGTCCACAAGGTAGCGCAGTTAATAACAATGGCGTCTCGTCCACTTGTAAATAATTTCGAAGTTCCTTCGTGGTAAATATACTGCATATTTCTCATAGCTAATGCATTTGAAAATGCCATTGTCTGTGTTCATAACTGCAGGAATATTTAGTTTGTTAATTGCTATAAATGAACCGAATGAATTAAAAGTTGAGCATGCTAAACGCTTTTATTCATGTTGTAGTTGTTGGTAGGTTCACCGTAGGAATCCGAGAACCTATTACCGACTAGCCACTAGGGCAGTATGGTTTACTTATTATTGCATTTAACAATTGTCTGGCGATATTAATACAGTATATAATAATGTTTACTATTTTAAATAATATATAGGACAAACTTTTGTTTCGTACAGTCATTCTGGTAGTCTATTTTCCGTCTGTAGTCATAACAGTGACAGCTTAGCAGTTAACATTGTGATTTGACGTAAAGTCAGGAGAACATAAAAATTATCAGGAATCAACATTTCAAATATAAAATAATATCATATATACCTGTGTCAGTTTCACAGCAGATGCAATGACATCTACAAAGTTCATTACAGTAAACATATGTTTATCTGTCAGACATTTAAGTTATAATATTTATTGTAAATAGAAAAGTAAACATTCATTTCTTCCACTTTGTTAACTCCAGTGGAAAAGAAATTCGCAGCAAACATACTGATAATTTGGAATGTGAATATACAAAACTCTATTGATAACTCATTTCCAAAAATAAATTTTTACTTATTGGTGTACCAAGTAATACAGTTATAATAACAACACACAAACAAAAGCCTAATTTAAATGTCATTCCATTTAGTTCTTCACTTAGTGTTTTGTGTTTATTTTAATTAATATTTCATTTTGTTACAGGGCAGGTAAACCACCACCTGGTCTACATTTGGATGTGATGAAAGATGGAAAAATGGTCCAGGTTTGTTGTGTACAGAATATTGTGATATATTTGTTTTATTGGACTGCAGTTATAGTTAAGAAAATATAACTTTTACCACTGAAGACAGTCATCAGTGCATGATTTTGCATATATTGTATTCATGACTGTTTGCTTATGTAAACAGTGTTACAGTTCAATATATAAATATATTGAACGTCTTGGGAACCTCAATAACTTAATAATGAAAGCATCCATCGAACATTAAAATGTTTTTCTGACACCAATATAATTGAATGCAGAGGTGTGTTGAGTGTCATTAAAATATTATTATTACTATTATTATCATTGTTATTTAATATCTTGATTCTTTTTGTTAAAATTAAATTGTCGATTTACAATATTTTAATATTGGTTACTAATATGACATACAAAATTACAAGCACTACAGTACCTGAATTACACTTGTTTGCCTTCGCTATCAAGCGCTATCATCAAACTCTAAATACAAATTTCTCCATCGTGTTTATGTAAGGCAGGTCCCCCTGTAAAAGAGCATGTACTAACATAGAGTGTTTGTATATAACCTACATAGTGATAGTAGCATAAAGAGTCTGGTGTTGAGCGTGCCAGTTAGACATAACATGACTGGATCGTCTTTAAAAATTTTTTAAAATAATAAACATATTCTCAACATAGTAGCTTTAAATCTTTTAATTGACTTATAATAAATTTTTATGTTATTTCCAATAATGGAGAAAAAATTTCCTGTCTTTAGGAAGAAACACTGGTGTTGACTAAATGCATAATTTATTTTTTCAGAAATTAATGATTGATGAAAAGAAGTGCTATTTTTTTGGAAGAAACAAACAGCTTTGTGACTTTTGTATAGACCATGCATCTTGTTCACGTGTGCATGCAGCTCTCATGTGGCACAAACGACTTTCTCGACCCTTTCTTATGGATCTTGGCAGCAGTAAGTTATACTTAATTGTTCTTTGTTGAAATTATTCAATATTTGCTGGGGATTTTATTCAGAGAATTTCACCAAATCCATTTGTAGAAATTTTAAGTGCTGTGTATCATTCTTATTCAGTAACCTACTACTTTTAGGTAATCAGTAAACTGATAGTTTTCCTTGATCACAGAATTTTTTAGTTTAGCTTTATTTTAATGTAATATTAAGTAAAATGATGCACTGATCCTTGGCATTTTGTTTTTACCACTTTTGTATTAGAAGGATTTTCATTATTCATTTTACTTATATTTGGTAGGACAGTAATTTAAAAGCAAATAATGTTATTTTATCTGTTTTTCAGACAATACAAATTTGCAATATTTTGATTAATGCATTTATTAATGTAATGTTTAATGTTTATTTCATGGTGCACACAGGCATATTTTTCTAGTGGTTATATTGGTAATTGTAGTTCATCCTTAAAGAACCTGCTTGTGGTATGTTGGATTGTTGTATCAGTTCCACCTAGTAGGCCTGATATTGAGTTATTCCTCATTCCAACTATTACTCAAATACTCTATTACTCTATTAAAGGCAATGGTATGTACTGTTCTGTTTATGGGATGCTTCATGTAAAACATCCCTTTTTGTTATTCAGAAAGAATAGCCCATATTGTGTTATTCTCAATTGGTTTTCTGTTTTCTGAACGGCATGATTACAAAGTGAAATAATGGAAAACTTCAAACCTAATAGGTGTTAGTGGAGTGCTTGTACTGCTGGTCTACTATGTGACATTTTTTCTAGCACCACATTTTGACAAATGAACAGATGTTAATACTGTCATTTTCATATTGAATCATGTTTTTAAAAACTTTTTTTTAAACATGTTACTATCACAATATTTTGACAAATTAACATCATCAACTTGATGTTGCATCTTGTTATTTTACTTTTTAAAAACATATTTGACTTTATTTTTAAGCACATGGGACATTTCTTGGTCAGATTCGGTTGGAAAAAAAGAAACCACAGCATGTTCCACTGGACAGTGAAATTCATTTTGGTGCATCTACGCGAATATACATCATCCGAGAAAGACCGCAGCCCCTGGCAAGTCAGCCACTTGAAGATGGGAAACGAACAGAGGACCATGATGTCAGCTTGTTGGGATTACCAGAGTCAGAAACAGAACTTGATGTAAGTGCTGAAATTTGTAAATATAAATTTAATTGATCAATAGTAGAAGTGATCATTTCAGTGTTATTTTTAACCTCAGTTTATATCTAGCATCATAAAATGTTAGTGTTTTTATGCCTTTGGTAAATTTACTCAAATGTTATGCTCACAAATATTGTCAGGTTTATAGTAATCAATACAGATATAAGTTTAGTAAATTTAATCTAGTGAAAAAAACCACCAACATTTACCTAAACAATTCTGTTTTCCTGATCATAATATATTTATCGTGTGGAAAGTTTGTTAAATAATCCTCCTGTCCATATACAAAATTACTTGTAGTAAATAAATGCATGTGCTGTTTATTTTAGTGGTGAAAGCAGCCACCTAACATGCAGTTGAGCTGAACCATGATAATTTTTCCCAATTAAAATGTTTAAATATAAATATTTGATTGTTTAGTTAAATAAAGCATTACTTTTATGATATAAAGTGATGGAAGTTAGGTATATTTCTGTAACAGCTCATTTAGCTGTTTTAAATCCCTCTAGCGAATGTGTTTATCTGTTATAGCATTGAATGTGAGTTTGTTTTGTGTTTTCAGAATCTGACAGAGTTCAACACAGCACACAATCGACGGATTGCCTCCTTAGTTGAAGTGACCGACGTACCTAATCCTCTCAAACGAAAACACAAGTCGGTTAGCGTCAGCTTCTTTGACGAAGACGAAATCATAAATCCAGGTGAAGTGTCCATTAATCTTTAAAATATAATGGGAATATTTTTGAATAGTGTAATTAAACAGTAGCCAAACTGGTATTTTTCCAGCCTCTATGTATTGATTGTCTGTCATATTTCTGATTAATTTGTTTTAGTCAAATTTTATAATCAAATTAAATAGGAGTAATTTATAGAATTGCAGTGTTTTAGATTAAAATAGCATTATTTGTTTTGATGAAACATGAAATCTTCATAACTTAAGTATAATAAGTACTGAATATGTAAATTACCACACATAACACAGAAGGGTAATAAGTTGATATTCACATTAAAAAAGATTTCACTAAAAATAAAACAGTTAATCTCTAAAATCAATAAAGCATACTTATATATTGAGGTGCAATTTTCAGGTCAGTCTGGGTTTTTTTCCTATCAAATCAGCAGGTGATTTACATTATTAGATGGTGTTCCTTGATTAGTATTGTAACATTTCCATTAGAATAATGCATGGTTATGAAAGATATCAGGAAATGAAAAAGATTTCCCTCCACCTGTATAAAATGTGATTAATATAGATTTTTTAATGTTTTACAGAGGACATAGATCCCTCAGTTGGCAGATTCAGAAACCTTGTTACCACAATGGTTATTCCAAAGAAGGTAGGTTTTGTTTTGTTGCCTTTAGGAGAGACACAGAGGTGTTAGTTTTGTGTGTATTTGTCTTCTAAATCAAAGTAAAAACAAGGCATAAACCTTAATTTGTATTTGTTATGGTTATAATACTGTAAACTGCCTTTAATATTCAGAGATTACATTGGAAACTAATTTCTATGAGCTGATTTACTAAAAACAACTACAAAACCACCAAGCAGTTAGTTTGTTGCTTTGGGGTTTTTTTCCTGATGGAGATCCTCGGTGGATTGAAGTACTTAGCTGATATGATCAATCAGATTAATATCCATCAGTGAGTCACTGAAATATTTCTCATGACTGTATGTCGGTGCCAATACATACATTAAAATTGTTTTTATTATTATTTTTTTAATGATATATTGTTAAATAAACATAATATTTGTCAATATATATCTATTGGCAAAGGTTCTACTAAGTTGTTGAACTTGTAATCAGTCTCTTTGTCATTAAATAAAACATGATTTTAGTAAATCTATTTATAAAAATATGTTGCACAAATCTATGACAATATTTTTATTTCAGAAACCAAAACTCGATATAGGAGCTCAGCAGTCTGGCAGTATAACAGACACGATAACCAAGCGTTTACAGAACTTTTCATATGGCACACACCTGTACGGAGATTTACCCGCAGCCGGGACGCCAGGCGCCTCGGTACTGGGAAGTACGTACAGCATTGCTGCCAAACTCGGACTACCGGTGCCCAACCTCGCTCCAGATCTAGAACACGAGACGGTGCCACCTCCACTAGAAAAACCACAACTCGTTGGCTTTACTCCAGAAGAACCTTCCAAAGAGCCAAAAAAGAAAAAATATGCAAAGGAAGCTTGGCCGGGCAAAAAGCCAACACATTCTCACAATCTTCTTGTATAGCGCTCATCTTACGTGGTTTGGTTCTCATTATCAAGTGACTAAGGATGAGAATTGAACAAAGTTCATTTTAAATGTATGTGACATTCAGATAATTTTATCAGTTCATGTGGTTACCTTGTTTCATGACCTGTTGAAAAAATGTGTAGCCGTGATTGGGATTAGCACATCCCTGTGCATGTAACAGCCTGGGATGAATCATTCAGTGTCTGTGTTAGATATATGTATCATCTGCATCTGTTGTTCTCTGTAATCGTTATGTTGATTTATAACATCAGTATACTTCCTAACCATTTGCTGATTACCAAATAGGGTCTGGAGTGATTTTATTTGTTTGTGAAAAGCAAAATGTTGAAATTGTTTCCATTAGTTAAAGGAATGACGCAAAGGACAAGTTGTTTCTTTTTAAAATGACCTGAGTCTTGCTTTTTTTAGAAGTTGTAGGGCGCATTATCATTAGGGGAAACCCCAACAACAAAATAATGTTTTTTGTTTTAAGTAACTGAAATTGGTTAATGGTTAAACATCAGTTTAACTGACAAAGCAGATAATATGCAGAACAGTTTTGATTTGATTGCCTTTTCAATAAAGATGTGCCAAACAGTTATTATCTGGGTTTGGCATCAAGACTAAAATTGTGTGTCCCTGTACTTATAAATCTTAAAGTCTAGACTTTAAAGTACAGATTTTAATGGCATGGGAATGCCATTCAAATAGCATTACGTTAAAGTCTGGACTTATTAAAATCTAGACTATAAGTTTTGTTACCACAGGGATTGGTCTATAAAAATTAATGTTTATATTTATAAATGTTGGCAAATTTAGGTTATGTGGCATGTTTTATTTTCAAAATCACAAACAAGACTTTCTGTGGAATAAATTTATGCAGTAGTTATTAGTGGTGTGTATCTTACATATACAAAGTAGTCCTATTTTGGGGATGATTAATATCTATTCATAAAAAGAAAAAGAACGAGCACAATATTTATGTGATATAAATAAGTGTTATTACTAAAATGTAATATGCTTATTGCTATGCTAGAAATGCACATCAAGATATATTTGTACCCAAATTTGCGTTATGTCAAATAACCTCTATTAATGAAAGTCCATAAATTCGCAATATTAATTGAGATAAATTTTTAATCTGATTTAATTATTTATTTTTTACAGTGTTTATGGTTACCATAAATATTAAAGTTAATAAATTCTGACGTGTAATAGTTTATTATCAATATTGTTTCACAATATACTTATGCAACAGCTTATATCAAAATTATATCATTGCCTTTGAATCTGTGTTCATCAACCTTCATAGTTACCGTTATTTCTGTCATCTTTTTTATATATTTATATTGTGTCGTCGTCTTTAAAAAAAAATTTTTTTGTGAAATAGGCTGTAAACTGTATTATCAAGTGGGAAATAGCTCAGAGGAAGAATGTTTACTCTTGATAAGGTGGGTCGTCAGATCAATCCTGTCTGGTGTGCCCTTTGGGCTATATCTCATTCTAGCCAATGCCCCACAACTGGTGAATTAAAGGCCATTGTATGTATTATCCTGTCTGTAATATGTTGCATATAAAAGATTCCTCACAGCAAATTGAAAAGAGCAGCCAATGTTACTGCAAATTTCCTTTCTCACTTTCAAAAATGGTTCTTAACCATTTGTCTGATAACATATACCGTATATACCGTAATTTTCGTGGGTTTGACAAGCGTGTGCGAAAATGTTTCATTATGCAATAAACATCGATGATACAAGTTTGTGGCATTTAGTTTAAGAGATTGTTAACGAAAAAAAATCACAACTAACCAATTTCATCATTATTTTTTAAAGTTGGACATTTCAATCTCCCTAATATAGTGTCGCTTGCATTTTATCATTTACAGTATCCAACACTACATCCACCGACTCAACAACAATTCTCACACAAATTTTAACAAGGGTTTATACAAATACAAAAGAGAGTAATCGGTTGCTTCAAATGGCACAAAGCAGTAGACTAGACAACTGCAAATGAGTGGTTCATTGTTCAATCTAAACTTCGGCGATATCAAATAGTGGTAACTGGCGGCCATCATTAATCTCATAACAAACAACAGAACAAAACCACATGATTCTTGAAACTCGTATATCCTAATATACGAAAATTTAAATCTACATTTTAAATTTATTTAACCTCGAAAATAAAAAACCTCGAAATTTTTTTAGTCCCCAAACCACGAAAATTTAAGACCACGAAAATTTCCGGTTATACGGTAACGCCTTTTTAATATAAAATGTTCACAACACATTACTTAATTTCTGTGTTGTGAATGTATCAGAAGTACTGTTATTATACACCTGTGTTAGTGCTAGCAGATGTACAGGTAATTTCCAATACTGAATCATTGAATGGGTCTTGCAGTAAGCCTACTACTGTTTTTTTATATGCATATAGTGTGAATTTGTTATGGACAGTGAATCTGGATATGTGTGTTTGAGAGAGAGAGAGAGAGATGCTGTAAATTGTAATATCTTTTGTGTGTGAGAGTATTACACTATAGATGTTTTAACACAATAAATTATGTGTGTTATACTCTAGATGTTTTTATAAATGTGTACATGCAGAAGACTGTAGATATGTTTATACATGTATGTATGTATATATGTATGTATGTGTGGCTAGTGCTAACAGATGTACAGTGAGTACAGTGTTTCCCAGCTGCCATGTGGCTGACTGTGAGTGCCTAACAAACTCCTGTAACACAACACTCACTGTGTGCTGTGTGCAACTCTGTCTGTAGGTCAGCATCAACACCTCACCATAACATGCACACTCAAATATATATACATACATGTAGCCATTCAAAAATTAGGGAGTGGGATATAGCTCAGTGGTAAGTGCGTTTGCTCATGGTGTGGTGGATTGTCTGTTCAATCCCACATGGTGGACCTGTTGGGCTATTTCTCATTCCAACAAGTATTCCATGACTGGTGTATCAAAGGCTGTGGTATGTGATATCCTATCTGGGATGGTGTATAAAAAAATCCTTGCTGATTAGAAAGAGTAGCCTATGTGGCAGCAGCTGGTTTCTATCCCCAAATTCTTATTATGGATAATAATACACATATAATGCACCTATATAAATTGAATAGTGCTATTTTATTGATAATTATTATGCTGTATCTTGCAAATTAGCTATTGTTCCACGGACAGTGAGTTTTATAATTCTACCACAATTATACAGAATTTTAAGCATGGCCAGTGAAATTTCTTATCTATTGACCTAATAGCAAGTACTGTAATAGTAAACAAAAATAACAATAACAACAACAAAATCAACTACAGTAGAACCCCTGATTATTTAATTTAAATATTGTGCATTGGTATAAACTTATTTTAAACAATTTACTTTTAGGATCTGTATAGTTTACCATTTAAAATCCAATAGAGAGATAATTAATAAATATACATCTTTGTACATAACCACTAATTTCAGAGTGTGTGAGAGTCAGTTTCATGTGAACAGACAATTTTATACAGTTGGTTCATTATCTGAGGACCAAAACAAATATTTCTTTTTGTCCAAATTAAAACCAAGTTATAAGTCGTCTCAAGATCGACAATTGGTGATATTGTCAAGTGCCATATTTACTACATAGCTAGCCATTAATTACCTTAAATCAGTCAAACAAATAACTCTTTTCTTCTCATATCATAATGCTAATAGAGCCATTTTTTTTCTTTTTAATGGATTGCTTGCATCAATAAATACATTAATTATTTTAAATAATGATAAAAGTGTTACATTTATGTTACAGGAACAAGTACATGCCAAGGATCCCCCAAATGTGTATCTGGACAAACTGAAGACATATTTGGACCCCCGGGCTACTCGCAGCTCTCGGGTGAGTACTCAGTGCAGTGTAGTACTAGTAGTACTCTGACCTCTTGGCTTGTCTTTTAAGCTTACAATGCTGTCAGTCATTCATTGACAACATTTATTATATGATTGTGTATCAGTAATTCACATATTGGTGGTATTTTTGTTTAGATTATGCATTGTTCCCACCCCTAGCTGCAACGTGATTTATGAAGCACCGTTTATAGCTAATTTAGTTTCATATTATCTTTTTTATGCTTTAGAAATTATTAAGTGATGTCTGTATTTTATTATATTTTTGTAAAATATAATCTTTGGTAATATTATGCTTTAAAAAAAATATTTTGCTATTACGTAACATTTTTATTTTTTAAAATTAAATGCATTGTTAACTAAACTTAAAATCATTACTGTTATTACTTTTAACACTAGCAGTTATAGCTGAACAAAAGAATGACATTATGCTAATTGTAGCAATTTGAATTTTATATTTCTTGTTTTATTGGGCCATTTAATGGATTATTTATATACATTTCCCCCATTGTTATAACTGTTTTCCGATCAAAAGTCATAGTTTAATAACTGTTTCAAACATACAAGTAAATTAACTTTGCCTGAACCACATGTGCAGAAAGTCAATATATCTTCTGTAGTAATCCATTCTCTTTTGAAAGAGGACCATCTGGCAAGATTTTGTATTTATCAGGGTGTGTCTGTCTTAAGTCTTCAAATAATTTAACAATGGCTATCAATTATTTTTTAAAGCAATATTTATTAGATTAATACTGGTTGCTAACAGGTTTGTTATAATCATTTTAATGCCGTTAAGCAGGTTGACATGACAAATATATCCTCTATAAACCCATGTAAAGATACAGTTTAAATGTTATTGTTGCTGTATTTGTGATACATGTGGTGGTACTGAATATTACAACTATGCATTGTATACGTATATGTATATGTATATGTGTGTGTGTGTGTGTGTGTGTGTGTGTGTGTATATGTGTG
>JAUTBW010082745.1:0-10444 GCA_032361425.1 Peltospira smaragdina
CCAAGCCAGTCAAGGTCAGACACCCCATCCAGCTCGGGCATGAACAGAAGCAGTCCATCAAGTTGACAGGCAGCCATTGACAGAGATTCATCCCCAGTTCAGACCCTAGTAATTCCTAATTACATTGGACCATTCATCACCAACACCAGCCATCCGGTATACCCTACTGCAGCCTCTAAACAAGAACAAGCATCGTCAAATTCAGCAGTGATAGCTAGTGATGAACAGAATGAACCACTTGACTTCTCGGTGAAGAAGGAAGAGAGTGACACCTTGAACACAGACTTTTTCAAAGTGAAGATGGAGCCCATCTGGGATGGAGATGATGATCAGATGAAGAAAGGGTCTCCTGCAAATGATGTTAAACCAGCTGTTCTGCAGTGCACCAAGTGTGGTTTTGTGGCAAAGACTTTGGTAGACTACAGTTCACACATGACGCTTCATCTGAACAAGCGAGCATTCAAGTGTGCTGAGTGTCAAGAGCACTTTAACGGTGTGGATGAGCTTAATAAGCATTTCCTCGATAGTCATGCTGAGAAAATCAAAGAGCACAAAGATGCAATACAGAGAATTCCTCATGGCTTGCAGCAGACATATCATCTTCTAAAAATGCCTCTCAATACAATCACTGGGCTGAATGCACAGGAGCTCATGTCGACAGAGTCAAAACAGCTGAAATGCAATATGTGTGAGTTTATCGCCAAGTGGCCGGCTGAGCTACAGAAGCATGCTGTATCTCATTCTGAAGAAAGACCATTCATATGCATGGTATGCGGCTCCACCTATAAGTGGAAATGGGACCTTGTGAAACACTTTGAGAAGAGTCATCATTCGCTTCCGAACCCTTACAAGAGACGAGAAGCGGCTGGCAATACCAAGACCAGCACTGGTGCTAGTTACGATGGTACACAAGACATGCCATCACTGATTCCCTGCAGCTGGTCAGAGGAGCCTGCAAAGAAGCGACGCAGATTGTCAGACTCTGACATGCCAGATCTGGAGTCAAAGTCAATGGGAATCACCCCCAGCAAGAGACTGTCACCAGATGACATTCCCAACTTGATCAGAGCAGAACAGAGATTCACTGAGTTTGAATCTGACAGGCCATCTTCAGTTCCTAATCGTTTTAACATGGTAGAACTAAAGGATGATGGAGATGATGGCGATCATTTGAGTCAAATAAAAATCACAAATGTTCATTCACTAGACAGTACCGATAATACAATGTTCAGGCAGGATGAGGGCAGTGATGTAAAGCGGCCCATCACCCAGGAGACCCAGAAGGCCGTGGCAGCAGCAGTGCGCCAGCGTCTGAACAATCATTCACAGAAGCCGTCTGATGAAAGTCAGTCTCATCAGAACCTGGATTCGAGTAACACAGACATACTTCTGCCCTACAAGTGCCCTCGATGTGCATACAGGGCAAGATGGCCATCTGAGATCACTCAGCATATGAAAAACCATTCAGATGAAAAACCATATCATTGTCCTCGCTGCAACTACAAGAGTAAGTGGAAGTGGGATGTTGTCAAACACATGAAGAGATGTGGAGGTGGAACCATCAAGGATGTGATTGACACAACAAGGAATAAACGAACTGGACCACCCAATGTCACAGTATTGCCTGAAGGAAATCTAAAGCAGCAGACTCCACAACCAGTAGCGTATCTCCTTAATTCTAACATGGCAGGGTCTTCCGCTCTCCTGGTACCTGTCATGTCTAATTCTGATAAAAACACACCAAGTCCCACCAGCTCCATACCGTCACTGCAGCAGCATAGTCCATCATCACAAGCAAAAGCATTACCTCATCCACCACCTCTGATACAGCCATCGAAACAAGCATCTGCTAAGCAGCCTGTGTTCCGTAGTTTGATTAACCAGGGCCTCTATCATTGTCTTGAATGCCCATTTGTTGGTCACAGCCCAGCTGAGCTTAAACGCCACTCTGTCCTGCATTCTGAAGACAAGCCATTTTCCTGCAAAGTCTGTGGTTACAGCTCAAGATGGAAGTGTGACTTGAAGAAGCACATTCTGTCCTACAATCACTTTGCAGGTTCCTCTGTGGACAAGAACAGCAACATCAATATAGAAGATGCTAATCTGATTGAAGATGACCAGGAGGAAATGCAGGAGAGGTCGTTTGTGAAGTGTGGGAAGTGTGCTTACATAGCCTACAGTCAGGAGATGCTGGATAGCCACCTGAAGACCCACTCCGAATCAAGCTCTCCAGCCAAGTTCAAGTGCAAGCAGTGCAGTTTCCAGGGAAATGATTTGTCATCCTTCTTACAGCACAGAGTGACCCACTCTCAATCTCACAGCTTTCTGCAGCAGAATGGGGAGACGAACAAGAGTGAAGATCTTGATGAGGCACGGTTGAAGCATCCCCGGAAGCAAGTAAAAACCTTCCAGTGCTCAAAGTGTAACTTCGTATGCACTAAACGAGAAACCATGCAGACACATGAAGCAGATCATGATGCTGATCTTGTCTACAAATGTTTCTACTGTGACATCACTGTTAATGACAAGGATTCTCTTCTAGACCATATCGTACACCATTCAGAATTCAATCCAGATGAATGGGAAACTTTCTTCAAGGATGACAAGCGAGACAATATGGAAGAAGCTGAAGAGAATAGTGACAGAAAACTAAACAACCAAGAGTCCAGTGTGGTTGATCTTACTAGTTCAGAACAACCATATCCCCAGTCAAACAGCCAGTCTGAAACACAAAGCTTCATGGCTAGTATTGGCTTTCCACACCTCAGTCTTCCACCACTGGTTCATCAGAGTCAGCCTGCAGCATTTAGCACACCACAGAACACAAGGACCTCTTATGAGTCAGGGAAATACTCGGCACCTAGCAGCTTACAGTATCATCGATCACAAACTGCTGGTCAGTCGGCATTTAGAAGCATTCAGCCTGCACCATCAGCACAGACAGAGCCAAGCAGACGATATCAGTGTGAGTGGTGTGAGGCAACATTCGCACACATCTCCACCATTTACCAACATGCCCAGAATGTTCATCCCATTGAGCTGCACAAACAGGAGCTGAGAGAGAGGCTGAAACAGAGTCAGGCTGCTTTACTGACTGGCTCAAGTCCAGTCACATCCCAAGTGTCTTCAGCACCATCAACAACATACAGTGTGCTGCAGTCGAGCTTGCAGAGCGCAACCACTTACCAGCCACTTCAGACAGTTGCCAAGATGCCCATTCCCAGTTACAAACAGGCCCTGCAGAGCATGAGAGCCATGTCAGCTGAGCGACCAATAGCTCCTGCCCCTCGCAATCCTCCTCCACCTTATAGCAGCTCCTCTGTTGCTGCAGAAAGCATTGCAAAAGCTAGAAAGACCATCAGTCCACAGAAAAAATCAAGATCATTCCAGTGCACACAGTGTCCATTCACTGCCCCCAATGCTGTGACATATCTCCGACACATTGAGCGTCATGGCAGCAACTGTAAACATACCTGTTGGTTCTGTGACTACAGTATTGACAGACTGAACCTCTTGTATCAGCACATGAAAGGAACCCACCCTGATCAGTGGAAAGGCTCAGGAACCACCACAGAAAATCCCATTGCAAAAGAAAACACTAAAACTAATGCAGAAGAAATACCCAAACCTGAAGGTACTTTATCTCCTGAAAACTCCAGCATCACTGGAGATTCCTTTGAAGATAATGAAAACACAAACCCAGAGCATGATGACCAGAATCCAAAACCAGTCCTCATCATGAAAGAGCAGACCACCTGGCGGGGAGTGCCTATCCAGATCTGCAGCATTGATGGTAAGAAGAATTACAAGTGTCCTAAGTGTCATTACGTTAGCAGTGATGCCACAGACACTTCAAATCATGTTCGCCAGCATGGCTCCAACAGAAAGTACCAGTGCAAGAGCTGTGATTACAGTGTGGACAACTTGAAGCTGATCTATCATCACATGCAGTGCATCCACCCTCGGCAGCAGGCCTTCATCGAGGTGAACAAGAATATAGAGGTGGCACCTGTTGACCTGGAGATGGATGAGGATGCAGACAAAGATGATCCTTACAGGAAAGACCAGGTTGGCACTCTGATGAATTGTCCTCGCTGTCCGTTCAGAAATAGGTCCAGAGACATCTTCCAGCGGCATCTGGAAATGCACAGCTACAATGGAAAGTACCGATGTGAGCACTGCAGCTACAGCGTGGACAAGCTTCCTCTTCTTACACAGCATGCTAAAGTTCATGAAAATCAGAAAGGTATTGCCAAGAACATACCTGAGAAGGAACACTTCACAAGTCTGCTGAATTTGAAATCGGTTGATAGAAATGCAATCAGTAACAAAGCCCAAAAGGCTTCCTGTGTTGCCTCAAAGATGCTAACGATGCAAGCCAAGCAAGTTCTTGCTAGATCTAAGCTTAATGGAAGAATCCGATACAAGTGTTCACGATGTCCATATCACACTTTCTGCAAAAATAATCTGATCAAACACCGAAAGCAGCACATTGTGAAGAGTCGGTACAGGTGTCAGAAGTGCAGTTACAGTGCAGCACGGGAATATCTCCTGCTTCAGCATATCAGATTCCATGATGACGAAATGAAACGCAGCAATCAGCCAAAGATTAAGAGCTTTCAGGATGTCATCATGGATCCATTTGAACCAGTAGGTAAAACATTTAAGCCATCAGATGCTATGGATGAAAACAACCTGGATGTGGCTGTAGAGCATGACAACTCGGAAGATCAGGGAGAGGTTACTGATGTGGAGGGTAACAGTAATGATGCAGAAGAAGCCATTGCCGAGGAGATGGATACTGAAAGTGAAGAAAACCTGAATGAGGAGAGCATGATGCATGAGAAACAGTTGAGGACTTACAGATGTGAAGACTGTCCGTTCAGTAGCAACTCCTCCTTTGAGCTCAAGAAACACCGGAATCTTCATGGGGCTATGTACAGATACAAGTGTGACTTCTGCTCATACAGCTTGGAGAGACTCAATCTGCTGACACAGCATCGCAAGCTTCACGCTGATCAAGAAGGATTCGACCCAGAACCATCACCATCAGATCTCCTAAATAAGGAAGCCATCAATCTAGAAAACAACTTGAATGAGTCCATGACCGACATGTCAGAAAAAGTTACATCGTCTAGCAGTGGTAGTTTACTTGCAGATAGTGATCAGGAGGATGGTATGCGTCATCTGTGTAAGTTGTGTCCATATGGATCTAATTCAGTGAAGAGCTTCAATGTTCACACTCACATGCACGGCCTGAACAGAAAGTACATCTGTGACTACTGTGACTGGAGTGTAGACCGGCTTAATTTGTTGTACCAGCATAGAAAGGTGCATGCTAAAGAAGAAGGTTTTATTCCCAATTTTGATGAAATTAACTTCCTAAATCGGGAATATGCACTAGAAGCACCAAAAAAATTCAAAGCTCAGCTTCAGAGTTTTGAGAAAACCTCCAGCAAAGAAGACATCTCAGACCAAATGCATTCAACAGAACAACCGTCATCCGAAGCAAGACCAGGTAGCATGAAAAAGATCTACTCCTGCAAACTATGTCCCTTCACAACGAATAACAAAAACAGCTTTGCCTATCACAAAGTGCTGCACCGTATGAACGCCCGCTACACATGCTCCCAGTGTTCATACAGCGTTGACCGCTTCAATCTGCTCAACCAGCACATGCGGCTGCACGACGAGGAAGCCAGCAGTCCAGCCAACTCTGAACACATGAAATGTCCCAAGTGTCCGTACCACACTCCCAGCGTACTACAGCTGAACAAACACATTGCCATGCACGCTTCAGGTGGTCAGTACACATGTTCATACTGTGATTTCAGTTCAGACCAGTACAGCATTTTGCAGAAGCATGCAAATATTCATGAGGAGAGGAGAAATTCTGAGTCGCCTCCAATGAATGACACAAAATTCAAAACCTTTGAGGGAGACGGCTTGGAGGCTGTGACTCCACAACTGTACTTCAACTCTCCTGACGACCCTGATGACCTGACTGGAAGTGACAACAGTGAGGAGACCGAATTCAAATGTGACCGGTGTCCTTTCAGTACACCGTCCAAGAAGAAACTGGAGGACCACGACTTTCAGCATGGACTGCGCGACCGTCTGCTCTGTCCCTACTGTGACCTCAGCTGTTCGAGGGACCAAGACCTCCTCGACCACGTTCAGGTCCACTTCCCAGGATCTCCCATCGACATGAACACACTCAGACAGATGATGGCTCAGCGCAAGAGAGAAAACAACAACAACATCGCTCAAGACAAGCCGGTTCGCTCGCTGATAAAGAGCAGGTCGGTCACTCAGCTGAAGATGGACACTGCCGAGGAGAGTACGCCGGACTCGACGGTGCGAGAGATGCAGAAAGTGCTGGATGCCAAGTCATGTGAGCCGGCTGCTGAAGTGACGCTGCCACAGTGCACCAAGGTGTACGTCTGTCAGTACTGTGAGCGCGAGTTTGAGAACAAGGATGGCATGCTTCAGCACGAGAAGCTGCACCTGATTGGACACTGAAAACTGTTAGTGTTAGACTTTTAACACGGATTAGGTTAATGCAGAGATGCTAGAGAGAATAGATGAGAGACACTGCGGTAGAAGTTATAATATTAGAAAAGATTCATATTGACAGTTTTATGCTTAACAGAATAGTATATTCCCATAGATAATATGAAGCTTATTAACCTTGCTAGAGACAAGTATGATGCTTATTATCCTTGTTAGAAACAAAATAAATAGTGATCAGTACGGTGAAGATATTTAAGATACTGGTCTAGCAAAAGCAATTCCACCAAGATGTTTTCATGTTATGCTTATAACTATTCAAGAAACTTTTGATGGATAGAGTGAATGTAGTTAGAATTCCAATAACTATGTTGGTATTTCAGTGTAGAAGTTTCTATTACAGAGCATTGTAGTGTTGCAGTTAGTGTTAAATGTGGCTGCATGTTGATTTGTATTCTGCTGGAAGATAGGATAGTATGTACTGTGTGAGCTGTGCTATATGCAGATATTAATGAAAGAAATTCTTCTGAATACCCTGTTTTGAACAGTATACTTGATGCTCCAGTACGAGTGTCAAAGAGTCCTGCTGAAAGATGATGCAATATCAGAGACTAACATGCCTGTTGATATGTGTGACTGATATATACTGCGAATGAGTTCCATATTATTGAAGTGTTTTCCTGTGTAGGTGAATATGTCAAGGAAACATTGTGTAATTTGACTGTACATTAACAACATGTTGCTGTATGTTCAGAGATGTTGACTTTTCCAGTGTCGGTACCAAGCATATTTGCTGATTGAATGTGTAACGTTTCACTGGACATTAGTGATGACTGAGTGTCTGTGTTATCTATTGGTATATAGTTATTTGATGATGGTATGGACTGTTGGTTGTTCTTTGGTTGATGTGACCACTGATTATTCAGATAGTGAGTTCACTATTCTTCAGATTGGTGGTGCTGATCCCTTGATTATTTTTGGTAGTCCTTTACAAGATGCTATCAAAGAACAACCGTGCTTGATTTGTTATGTTTGGAGTTCCAAACTGTGAAGAATTTTCTTCAGCTATGCAACATTCCATATATCCATTGTGATCTTTGGCATTACATAAGTGCCATTAACCTATACTGTAGAATATTTTTAATTTTAACAGTAGGTTTTTTTCTGCTTTCGTTAACATATCTATGCATTTATTACATTTATTTTTAACCACGTATGTAATCATGCTGTGAATAATTGCAGTTATATATCATCTGCTCAGAAACCAATAACTGTATTTGTTGTTTTGGCAGTTGTTAAAACCTAATTTACAAATTGACTCTTGTCAGACTCAAGAAAAAGCTAATTTTAAGTGTATTTTGACATTAGTGGTCTTTTGATATTCATTATTCCAAGTTATATTAAATTATTTTTTAAATTAATTAATGGATAAAATGTGGGCTCAACAAATTTTGAAGAAAATGTATTTATTGATCGGCATTATTATATGATATATTCATAAAATGTACTTGTGTATGAAAGTTAAAATATTTCAAATTGGCTCATAATATAAATTTATGTGCCTGTATTTATATTATGTAAAGCAAATCTTATTAAGCCTTTTATTATATATAAACAGAAGTTCAAACCTTTTGTTGTGGGTGTCCTTAGTGACCATACAGGTGGAAGTGTTCTTCGATGACACATGGAACGACATAATGGCCACAAGTCAGAGGTGGCAGATAACCAGAAACAAGCTTTCAATAAACAAATAGCAAGGTATAGCTTACATCGAAGAGCAAGTGCAGTCATTCGACTCATTAAAGAAGTAGCTAACCAGTTGTATAACAGCATTACAGATATAATCTGTACACATTTATTTTACCTTTGTATATAGGCAGCTGTATAATACAGTAGTAAATTGGGACTTTTAATTGGGTTTGACTTTGATTTATAAAGAATGTAGTCTTATGTTGATTTCAAAGTTAAGGATTTAGTTGTGTGGATCTATTGATTAATAAACAAATTTGTGCAATTAATTACATAATGTTGTATTCATATATCGTGATTCATGTTTAATTTTCATTATAAATTTTATGAACCATTTATAGATATAGACATCAATGCCAAATATACAGCCTGTTTTTGTTAAAAAAGGTTTTTAAACTTTATAATAAATATAGTTAGACACGAGCAATACAAAAACAGACTTTATAATTGGGTACGTAATGTAAAGTACATTTGCTTCATTTATACCAGCACTGCCTTAATACGTGCAATGTCTTGTGGTTGTCATATGTTTTAGACATCACGTGTGTGTAAAAATTTTGTCATTTGAAATTATTGTGTAATAATAAACTTTCTACGATGATTATGTAACCACTAAATTGTAAGGTAATTTTCTGTTAACACATTTTCATGATCATTTCGTTGTCATATTTTAAAGATCACTTATTTAGAAAGTATATAATGTGAAATTATTTTCTGTTTGAAAATATGGTTAATTAAATTTGTTTAAAGTACTATTTATTTTAAACATTTTTAACAATGATTATGTAACCACTAAACCATCCAAAGTGATTTTTCGGTTTAAATTTATGTAATCAGAGGTGTAAATAAATCTTATTAAGAGTAAATATTGAATCAGTAAATGTATTTTCTCTGGTATTGATAAACAGCAACTAAAGGCAATAGATAACACTGTAACACAATAATCCAACAGGTCCTTACCAGTTGCCAGTTCTAGAAATGATCTATAATGTATGTTTTGTTTATGTTTATTTTCCTATATTTTACTTTTTATTATTATTTTATAAGAAGAATTATTTCTTTTTACAAATGCTTAATTTTAGTACATTGGCTATGTTAAATGTGCTTTTTTTCACCATTCCAATTTTTCTTGAATAATAACCAGAGTATATATTTTATTATATATTGGTTTGTATAATTTATGCAAAAAGCAGGTCAATTTCAGTTATGAACTTGAGATCTCGAATGAATTATTCTGTAAAATTGTGCTATCTTTATCTGCTGTTCTGTGATTCATCATTGTCTGATACCTATACAACACATTCCTGAATACTGAATATTTTACATTGTTCTTTGAAATATGTTGAATATTCATAAGTGGTCCTTATAAGGTATTGAATAATAATTTATGTCCACAGGGATCTAGTAACAATTTACTTGCTCTAACAAGGTTTGTAAACTTATTGGCCATGCTTATAATTCACTTTGGTTTTAGGCACAAGTGTAAAATTCACTGGCCATGGACATCGGACCATCGTATTCTAGAAGCTGTGGTCTGTAAAGTGTGCCTTGGCTGTAGCATACTATATATGGATACAGTGCTTCTAATGGTATTGCATTATATATATATATATATGTTGGTTAATATACCATACATATGGAATATTGTAAATATAACACTAAGCCATAAAGATGTTGTTTGTATGACAGTGTTGAAAAATTGTTGAAAATATTGAAACCAAATTGAATTACAAAGCTAAAATGATATGATTATTGGTTTATAAGCAGTATCCATTGAAAAATAATAATAAACATCTTGCTTAATTATTTGAGAAGTATATTTGTCAAATGATGATGTAATTTTACAGTCTATATTAATAAATGCTTAAAACATGCATTTTATACTACAAGTTAGTCAGTAATAAACAACAGTAATACCAGTATGACAAAGATCCATATATGTTAACTATATTTGGTGGTGTTTACATTCTGTATCTTTAATTATAAATGATAACTGTTGAGAACGTAAATCCAGATGTCCATTTTCCACTGAGAAATCCCGAACATTATTCACTACACAGTAGTAAAGCTTAATGTGGCTTAGTGTACATCACTGATCACAATCATCTTAGATATTATTATTATTATTATTATTATTATTATTATTATTATTATTATTATTATTATTATTATTATTATTATTATT
>JAUTBW010082856.1:0-10443 GCA_032361425.1 Peltospira smaragdina
ATGTAGATATAGGCGAATCCTGATGCTGCCCCATCGGCTACTCTTTTCGATCAGCAGCAAGGGGTCTTTTATATGCACTATCCCATAGACAGGATAGCACATACCATGGCCTTTGATACACCAGTCGTGGAGCACTTGCTGGAGCAAGAAATTGTATAAATGAAACCATGTAATTTGCACTGTGTTTTTTCAAAGTAAGGACGTCACAATGTCAGTGTGTAATGTATGTTTTGTTTTAGTTTGTATTCACCAATCTATGCTATAAATTACCTACAAGCTACTACATGAATTTGCCAGTATACATTAACTCATAGTAAAATCAGTGTTAAATCATTAAAATTACTTTGTCGATTTTACCATATTTTAACACTAGTTACTAACACAACATACAAGCACTACAGAACCTGAATTACACTTGTTAGCCTTTGTTATCAAGTGATGTCGTCAAATGCTAAATTCAAATTCTGCCATTTTGTTTAAGCAAAGCAGGTCTCCCAGTGAAGGAACATGTTATAACATTGAGTGTTTGTATGTGACCTAGATAGCGATATTAGCGTAATCAAGTGTGGTGTGGAGCGTACCAGTTAGACATAACATGACTGCTAGTCTTTTCTAAATGTTTCAGTAATATTCTTGACATAGTAACTTTAAAGCTGCTGACACTGGTACACTGCTTGTCAAATAGAAACAAATGTAAAAAGTAAAACAAATTTACTGACTTTTGATATTTGTTACATCTGATGTCCACAAAATACATTTAAGAGATGGAAAATGTGTTAAATTGCCATTTTGTTTAATGGCAGTCAGTGTGTAACTACTGCGTTAATATTACTCAGGGATCTCACTGACCCTTAAAAAAATGTCTTTTGAAGCATGGAATTTGGAGAGAACTTATCGGTTTATTTTATCTATTAAGGGACAAGAAAGCTTAAAATATCCCTAATGGTGAAAGTTCAGTGACAACCCTGATTACTTGTATATTTTGTTTATGCATTTTTATTTCTAAATATTTGACATATTAATTATGACATATTAAGAGTTTATTTCCACTTTCTAGGTACCAGATATTGCGTCACAGCCTGTACGTAAAGGCCCTACAGAGGGACAACGCAGACGAGCTCTTCAAGTGGGCAAAGTCTTGTATGGATACATCGCAGACATAGTGAACTCCGGGGAGCTCTGTCCGCAACTAGCAGAGATGGCAGTCTGTATTGAAAGGGTAATGCAATCAGCATATTACATAGTGTGTGTGTGATATAGAGCAGACCTCTCATTGGACTTTCTCCACTGGGGGTTATTTGAGTTTTCAGTTTGGGAAGTCTCATAAGAGCATTAGGATTTTAAGTTAAAACTAAAAATATAAGAGTCCTGTCCAAGTATCATGCTGCACAAGACACTTTTCAAGTCGGTGAGAACCTGAGAGAGAGAGAGAGAGAGAGAGAGAGAGAGAGAGAGAGAGAGAGAGAGTGTGTGTGTGAGTGGGAAAGATATAATGGGAGATTAAGAGAGGGGTATGGTGGGAGAAAGTGAGAGAAATGCATGTGGGATGGTGCATATAAAAGATCCCTTGCTGCTAATCAGAAACAGTAATCAAAGTGGCAGCAGCATGTTTCCTGTCTTGCTATCAGAATAGTCCTTAACCATATGACTGATGCCATGTTATAACTGTAAATAAACAAAACTGATTGCATCTTTGAATAAAACATCTATTAATTTTTTTTCATTCCAGGTTAAAGTTATACCTGACTTCAGTGCCATCAACGTCCACTGGTTGTCGTCAGGGGGTGAAGATGAGGATAAAATAGAAACTTTGCTGAGAGAAAATGCAGGAAAACTCAGGTTATTCTTTCTCGTACTATTTTACACAAACCATTGTTCTGATGTCAAACCACATGAAAGTAGTTATATAAGCAGGATTTAAATCCAAGTTTGAGAGCAAAGTGACTTCTCTCTCCAGACATAGGGAGGGGAAAGTTTTAACTAGAGGGAGACTCGAAATTTAAATGTATTTTAGAGTAATAAACAACAAAAAGGTAATGTAATGAAATTGTGTGTGTGTGCACACACATCAAACTGGAGTAAGTTCTGTTTTAAAGCATATTAAAGTAGGATACATTTGTGTTTTATTATGTTTTGATTACCAAAAATTATTATGCAATAGAAAATTTACTTGCAATTAGTATTTAATTATTTGAAATTGTATAGCAATATCCAAAATTTGTGGAGCAAATTGCATTGCAATACCAAACAAATTAGACCCTTTAATGGTTATAAATTACTGTGTTAATGTTTTCAGACACATCCTGACATCTTACCATCTGCTTGGCCGCATTCCAATCATCAATTTTGTCAAGGATGACACAGCACTAAGAAGTCTGGAGGTGGAGAAACTGCTGAGTATTGCCGACTTCGGACCTGATTTTCAGCCAACCACTTACACAACACAGATAAGATCTGGGACACAGAAATCGGATATTGCTCATTTCAGACCTGATTTTCAATCAATGTCTGATGCAACACAGAGACTTGAAACAAGAAAGCCAGATATTGTCAGTGATTTTAAGAAGCTGTCTTTACAGAACACAGATTCCCAAGCTTATCCGAATATCATGACAGTGAGCAATACTGGTGCTTTGGTGTATGAAAGTACAGAAAATGCAAAAGAAGCTGATGCCATGAATGAATTTGGAGCCATGAATGAACATTTCAACAGAACAGAAAAAGATGTGATACCAGAATTCAAAGATGATGTGGATAAAGAACGGAAAGGTATTATAGACCAAGATGTTATAGTGGAACAGAGAAACGATATGGGTAAAGAACTGAATGGTGTTAGATACAAAGAACTTACAAGACATACCCACCTTCACGCAGATGCTGACAACGAAATCAAAGTTCATCATGCTGAAAGAGCTAAAGTGGATGATGTGGGCAAAGTTAAATTAAGAAATGATGTGTACACTCTCCAGTATGACATCTTGATCAGAAAGTTGATGATGAAAAAACGAAGGGCAAAACATCGGATGTCAATGGATTCATTTGTTTCTAATGATTTTAAAGAATCTGAAGCTACCGTCCAAACTGTAAAACCAAACTATAAGGAGTTTTTGAGAAAGCAGAGAAAGGTGAAGCGTATGAAAGGCAAAATTCCTTACACAGTGCATGACTATCTACGTGATGAAGGAACTGATTACTGGAATATCCTTCCAAAAGACAGAAACAATGACAGAGATGAATTTTCAGATGAAGAGTTCTAAAATCTGGAAATTTCAGCTATATTAAATATGACAAAGCCGAGTCATGCAAATGGTGAATATACGATCTGTATTAAAATACGACAAAACTGAGTCATAAAAATAGTGAATATATGAGCTGCACTGAAATATGAAAAAAATCTTTAAAATAGTGAATTTAGTAGCTGTAATGAAATACAACAAAATTAATTTTCTTATCTACCACAAGCCTAAGACAAGCAAGAGTGACTATTTTTTCGAATGACAGTATTGATATAGTTAAATTATGGTGTTATTAATTTCACAGTATGACTTTTGATTATAAATAAATAGTCTTTGACAGTTTTCATTTAAAGGTGTTTTTCTAAGTTAATTACCAGCCAGAATATATTTTAATGAGTATTTTAATTTTATACCATGTCAACATGTAAAGTGCTCATTGTTAATTTTAATTTTTAATAGTATAGTTTAAAAGGTGTTTTTTTTAGGGTATATGACAATAGGCTCATGCATGTACAGTACATGTGTTCAAGAAAATTTAATGTCAGGCACAGGTGAACATTGGAGAGACTAACATACCAGAAGTGGGCCAATAGATTTTTCTAAATAAAAATATTCAATTGTTAAATAAAACATTTCCCGCATTCAGGGCTTCTAGAATGTACTGGCCCGATGTCCATGGCCAGTAATATTTAGTCTTGGGCCAGTAAATAATTTCAGAATTACAGTAAATTGCAGGCTTTCCCAGTGCATTTTCATATCTGTTAGCTTTACGGCCAGTAATATTTAGAATTATAGCCCTGTCATCAGATACATGACTTTGATTAACCGTTTTAAATGCTTACAAAATGAACATTCTAGACCTGACTGCATGCATATAAAACTTTAAAGTCTTGACTTTAAAGTAATGCTACTTGAATGGCATTCCCATGACATTAAGCCTGAACTTCATCAAAATCTAGACTTTAAGTTTTATAAGCACAGGACCTCTACTTTTCATTGGCAACAAAACCCTTTTCTCATCTCCCACAATATAGTGATAACCAAAACAAAAGTATTAATTTAGAATTTGATTTATTATTAAATAAGTTTATACAGCATACACAAACATACATATATAATAATAATATGTACTGTGAATAATTCATTAATACAGTAATAATCTCAGAAATGTAACAAATGTAACAGTATATTCTCTTCATTAGCCATTCGTTAATAATTTGTCAAAAATTTTATCACTAAGTTAACATAAAAGTTTCGGAACACATATTTCTGTCTAAATCACCAGCTGACTACTTGATGTATTTTTTGCCCAGCTCTATCTTGTTTCCTGATCGGGCTATGGGTATCACCTGTTCACGCAGTTCGAGTGGAAGGTACTGGTGTACTAGGGCGTCCAGAGGCTTATTGTTCGTTATGAAACCTTGCCTGAAAAAAATAGGTAAAACATAAATCAGGCCTGAACTAAATCTACGAAGTAGTTACAAGACCTGCACAGTGTAATCTAGACCAGTTTTCTAGGGTTCCTTTACAGTGAATTGGGAGAAATAAGCCTTAATAAGGGAAATGAGATTTACCAAAATATGATAAATATCCATTTGTGGTTAATACGGTAACGAATTTGTTGTCTTTAGCCTATTTTATAATATTTAGAACGATAAAAATGTAAACAAACTGTTTCCCCCACATATATTGTAACTTTTATAAGGAATTAAGTTATAACCAGGTATAAAAATCTTAAATGGAAAATTATTAGGTGATAATTGGGAATAATTCTGTATCATATTGGGAATACACTTTAGGGAAATGGGGCCTGTAACAGACCCCAAAATACATGGTAGATTATACCCTGACTTGATTACTGCTGTATTCTCTGCCACTACAGTGCACAGAACAGTGTCCCACGCTATTAATCAGGATATTCATATAAATAACATAGCAATTTTTAAAACTTTAAACACCAGACTTTGTTGACTAAAACTAAATTGTTACAATAACAGCTTCATGCTGAAGAAATAATCTACTGACCAATACACAAGTGTTTTGAGAAATTAATTCACCACAGCTGAATTTCTCTCACATGGGTGAGGTTTTACTCGTGGTATTGCACCATGCATTATAAAACATTTCAAATTCAAGTGTACCTTCTCATCAATAGTGTGACATCTTCATCCATTATCGTTTTCCTCTGTGCATGTTTTGCATATGACTCCAAATCCCCAGCTATTGACTTCCAAAACTTTCCAGAACTAGACAGAGAAAAAGTGAAGATATTTTTTAATGTTACTGATGAAAGCATTTAACACTATCCATGATTCAACATACAAAGGCATGTCATTTTAAATTGATATATCCTACTAGAAATGTTATATTTCATCTGACATCAAGAACTTAATTATTAGATATAAAACTTGCTACTATTTCACAACATGTTTATATCCCTCATAAATAATTTCTGATGTCACTAAAGCTTGTGACAGTTAAAAATGATATCATTCAGAATATAAATCTGATATGAAATGAAAGCTTGTTTAATATTTTACAAATGTATGCCATGTCCATTAAAAAAACTGTAAATCTAAGTGAACACTACCACTAAACTGTGAACACCACAACCCAGTTTACCACCACCCAACATGAAATTGTTTCAGGAATATTTGTTGGGAAAAGTATGGCAAACTCTTGAAGCAATTTACTCCCTACATCCACCACAACTTGTGAGACTCAACGGGATCTTGAGACAAGGGCGTTAAAATGGTCCTCCTTGAAGCTCTGTCAGATGTAATTACAACTCACATGTTGACGACCTCTGCTATTGCTTCCTTCGTCACCCGAGCCCGCGAGAAGTGAGTGAACAACCCCTTGACCACACTGACAGGCAGGTACGGCTCGGGCTGCTTCCGTGGCTTTCTCAGCTTCTGTGTCCTGAAAAATATCATTAAAGTCCAGTTTGTTCAGTATCATATCATAATTTCCTACCTTTGAATTCACTACTTCGCTTGTTCCAAATGGCAGTAACCTCAATGTGGGTGTTATTTCTATTTGATCCCAGGAATTGACCACCCACAATACAACACATATATACTTTCAGTTTACTATGTTTGTTAAATTCTTAGTAGTAAAGCACTACAATATATGTTTTTCCTATTCTTAGCACTAACCCATCAGGCTAATAGGTCTGTATTTTTACCCGAGCTAAAAACAAATAAATACACTAGCCAAGTCAAACTAAAATCTTTTGTACATTTTGTACACCCATTTATTGTCACTTACTTTGTCATTGGCTTCTCACTGAGCTCAAGGTGTGAATTCTGAAACAAAGACACCAGTACACTTTATTAATATATTGGCATTCTGCTTATAAGATGAATTCAAAACATTTTCTTTTGGTCTAATGTAGACCACTTGAAATTACTAAGAAAATATTTTAAAAGTGACAGTCATTTCTTATACAATAAAAATTTAAGGCTACTATTACTGAGTACTATGTCAAGAATATATTTATTATTTAAACATTTAGAAAAGATGACTCAGCCATGTTATGTCTAACTGGCATGCTTCACTGCAGTCTTATTATGCTATTATCGCTATCTAGGTCACAGTGGCACACAAACGATCTGTGTTAGTACATGTTCTTTAACAGGGAGACCATCTCACTGAAAGAAATGGCGAAATTTGTATTTAGCATTTGACAACATCCCTTGATAGTGAAGGCTAACAAGTGTAATTCAGGTACTGTAGTGCTTGTATGTTGTATTAGTAACCAAAGGTAAAATATGGTAAAATTGACAATGTAATTTTATAATGCACTCAACATTTTTTTTAATTTTTTTTATATCAACTGTTATATCAACAGTCACATCATATCCAACCTAATCAACATCCCAAACCCATGAATTTGAATGAACTCTAAAATAATAACTATATGCAACATGGTATCATTTAAAATAACACAATAAAAAATATGAAATACACAAACTTTAAAAATAACCTTGTGTATCAGATTGTCTCCTTCACCCTCCACCATCACTTCTATCTCGCCATCTTCTTCCTCATCTTCCTCCTCATCATCCTCCTGACAAGGATCTTCAGCTTCTACATCCTCTTCTTCCATCAGATTCTCAGCGTCGTTCTCTGATGCCAGCTGTCCAATAACACTCCGTACAACACTGGAGATCTCATCTCCATCTATCTCATCTGCATCTCCTACAAATTCATCACTATACAGGTTTTGTTGAAGCATACTTGATCTTCGCGGCGTGCTTTGGCGAATCAAGTCACCTTCATGTCTGAATGAGCTTGTGCTTCTGGAAGAGCTCTGTGGAGAAAAGTCAGGTTCACTGTTAATTTGTCTAATCGAGCTCAATCGTTTTGAAGAGCTCTGTGGAGCGAAGTCGGGTTCACTGTTAATTTGTCTCAATGAACTGGATCTTCGTGGTGAGCTTTGTCGAGCCATGCGGTTTTCATCATTAATTAGACCAAGTGAACTCATTCTTGCAGAAATTTTTCTTCGAGGGGACAAAGTGCTAGTCTCAGTGGACTGTATTACATGTGATGAACTGTCAAAGCTTTGTGACTGTCGCATTTGAAGATTACTAGATGTTCTGAAGTCATCAGCAACCCTTGATCTGGTTCCTACCCCAACACTGTGTCCCTGACTGGAGTGTATCTGTCCAGATACATCAGAAATGTGGCTGCTAGCCCGGCGCCCTGCAAAACTGGAGTCTATGGTTGTCTGCTTCAGAGAGGAGCGTCTCTTCCCAGTCGGAGATGGGATGATGTTCTCTATATGCTCAACTCTGCTCGCCTGCAACAGACTTCTACCCACAGGTGACGGAATCACGTTTTCAGCTTCGTATCCTGTATGACTTGCATTAAACATTGCCTGTTGGTGTAACGACAGGGATTTTGTGGGCGTGGCAGGATGAGTCCCAGTGCTTTGGTCAACTGCAACAGAAATTGGCTGGGTTTGAGATGACCTTCGAACTATTGCACTGTCCATACCGAAGTTACTTCTACCAACCTCAGTCTGGAATGACGATCGACGACTGCGGGGTGAAACTGACGTCGCAGCATCCATCCGTCCTATGACATTGGGGGAAGTCTGGCTGGAAAACTCATGAAATGTTTTACTCCTAACATCCACCTCAGCTTGTGAGATTCGACGGGATCTTGGAGACAAGGGGGTTAAAATGGTCCTTCTCGAAGCTCTGGCAGATGGTGAAGTGACAGACTCCATACCAACTGGGTCACTTAATGAGTCATGCTGCAGTGTCAAACGTCTGTTGGAAATATTTATTTCAGAGTCAACCCTCTTTGATTTACGTCGGCTAGGGGAATATTCAGCAGTTTCATTCATCTGTATGTCAGTCTGAAGGGACTGATGTCTGTTTGGGGAACTGGTCGTCACGTCTTTGTCTATGACTGATGTACTTGTGCTTCGTTTCCTGCCCTGTGATTTTCGACCACTGGCTGATTGAGGCGACTTGGAGAAGGCATCACCTTCTGAGGATATGTGTAAATGAGCAGATGTTCTTCGTGCAGAAGAATTCTCTACCATTTCATTTTCAGATTCAACGCCATCTGTAAATAAACACACTAATATTACAGATTATGCTTTTTAAAAATAAATATACAATAGTCATTTACCCTTCCTCCATCTTGTAAAGGACATTTGCCTAGATACTGACAGGAAGGAAGGAAATGTTTTATTTAATGAACTCCCAACACATTTTATTTATTGTTATATGGTGTCAATCATGTGGTTAAGGACCATTATGGTAGTCAGGAAGGAAACCAACAGCAGTTTCGTCACCTACTCTTTTTAATTATCGCAAGTAATATTTATAACAGCTCTAGAACCCCTACTTTGGGCAAGACATCTTATCTGCATTAATCAGAAGTTTCAGTAATAATTATGCATTTCTTTGAAAATAACATTTCCATAATTTTTAATGTTATAGATTTTTTTTTTTTTTAAATCTTTGACAGAAGTTTTAACATAAAAACTAAGTCTGGTTGTGAAATACGTAAAAAGAAATCTCAATTACTTCATTAACACCAAAACAGCATCGTTCCAGGGAACACTTTCAAAGTTAGCAATTAGTATTAAATGATTCGGAAATGTGGAGCAATCTGAATTTTTTTTTGCAAATTGTGACCAAAATGTTCCATGCTTCCTTTATCCACGAGGTAACTTTAGCTGACATCACTAATTAATTTTGGAAAAATCTTACCAATGACTCTCTGACGAGCCATGTCTAGCTGTATAGGTCTGTGTTGACGAGTGGTGTTTCTTTGCTTTCCTGTTGATGGGAAGTTACCCACAAAACTGTAAATAAAACAAAACTGAAATAATAATTTTGTTTAAAGTACATAAAGACAAAACAGTTTGCTATGTCTAGGGCTTCTAAAGTACTGTTTTTAAGTTCAGTAATTATTGCATCAACTTTTTGTTTTACGAAATATTAATAAAATATAAATGTTTCATATTTTCTTGTGATTTAGCTCTTCCGAATCAATATATCATATAATTACTCTACTTCCGTGATGCACTCCATACATTCATGGTTAGATGGCACCAGACATGACTAAGGACCTTATTGTAGTGAGAAGGAAACCTACGGCTGCCGTATTAGCTACTCTTTTTGATCAGTGACCTTTTATATATATGCATCATAGATCCACCATGTGGGATCGATCTGATGATCCACTGCGCTCTAACTCTGAGCAAGTCCCACTCCTAGCAGTGAATCATTCAATATAACTTTGGTTTGAGATAACAAATTGAACAGTCAGCTTTGCTTTCCACCAACTGCAATCTTTGTCCAAAAACAAAAATAATAATTAATAAATTGGAAATTATGTATTCTATAGAAAAAAATTCTGCTGCTAAAAAATTTAAAGTGTATTTTCTCAGTAAATCAGTTGTTTATAAATCAAACTAGTATGTAGATAAATCATATACCAATCAAATATTCTAGCCAAAACTAACCTTTTATGCAACGGTTCAAATGAAGGATCTCTAAGCAATGAATCAACACCAGGCAGTGAGTTGTATGACTGTGATTTTCTGTCACCGATATTTCCAGTGATAGGTGTTTGCTCAGGAGCTGAAATATACAAAATCAGTGCTTAAATGGCATCAGACGCATGGTCAAGAACCAATATGACAGTGAGAGAGGAAACCCACTGCCACCACATGGGCTAC